>JAECUM010029343.1:0-57225 GCA_016617855.1 Megalonaias nervosa | reverse complement strand
ATTTTCCAGTTCATCTTTAGTAATAAAATCAGTTTCATAAATGATTAAAAAAGGGATCTCTCTCTGGACATTTAACACCCATGAATCGGACTAGATGATGGTTACTTGATCCATACTTCTGACAATAAACAGCTTTAAGTAGTACAGGGTAAAATTTTAAACATGTAAAATTTGACCCACGTTTGAACTTTCAGTCGTCCTAAATCAAAACGTGAAGACTTACTTAGACTCGCCGTAGTGGACAACAGCTGATCTAAATGAAAAAGTTGCAGCTGAAATTTTAATGTCATATGTGGAAAATTCTAATTTCACAAAATGACCCAAATTATTGGTCTTCAAAGTTGCATTCCATGTTTTGATGTTTGCAACTTCATCTGCTTAATTACTTAGCGCTGGTTCCAATATCCGTTCACGTTGTTGAATGTAAGATTTGTTCTGTTAAATTAACACCGCGGTGTTTGAAATTTCAGTATTGCATGTCGAGAAATCAAGTTTGACAAGTTAAGGGCAAGGTGTGTTGACAATTCTGTTACGATGTAATTTTTTTAGAATTTGTGGAAAGTATAATTTTTTAGTTGTAATAAAATAATTCATGTAATTTTAATAAAGGGACACGTTATTGAATTGTAATTTAAATGTACCTAACAAAGAAAATGATTGTTAGAAGTTTTGTATTAACTGATTTTATAACAAGACCATCAGTGCTACAGCTATATATTCTAAATCAAGTAGATCCTATTATTCATTGTAAATGGTGGCTCTACGCCAGCTTCATTATAAGAAACAGGTGTATCTGGTGGGAATATATTCAGTACAAGCTATTGTGTACGAATTCCCAGACATTGACGTAAATAAAAGCTAGTCAGGGTCTGAGTGTACACGGAGCTGTTTCTGACCAATCCAGGTATCATTCATGAAGGTCATGCGTGTTGCAAGGTTAAAGTGAAGCTGGAGATTGTAAGGCATTCCCTATTATGGTAAAACTGACGCCTCCAAGAATAGGGATCACTGTATATACTCTACGCCCCTACAGCTTCGTCAGCAAGTGCTGCCATAGTCTTCGACCTTCATTTCCTGTTTTCCAGGTAAGAGTAATGTAATTAGATATAGTTAGAGATTTTTCTGTGTAACACATTTAGAGATTATTTCATCTGCCTCTGGAAAGATACTGCCATGTTATTATTATTATTATTATTATTATTATTATTATTATTATTATTGCCATACAATATAAATTTTTAAAGATAGAGTTTCTTGGATTGTTAAAAATTTAAAAATGAATTTGTGTTAATGTAGAAGATTAAGATTGATCTTTGTACAAATGGTTTGCTATTCAACTTCATCCTACAAATAATTGATTTACAAATAAAATACTTTCGAAATTACAGAAAATAATATTCCAGTTTAGAATTAAGCTTAAACAAAATGCATTGATTGAAAATAACCTTTCAACTAATTTGTAATATTTTACTCTTGAGTATTTTTGTACTATTGGCAAGTTATTTGGCTTTGAATTCTGAAATACGCAAATTGTAAAATTGTGTGAGTTGGTTAGCTCTAATTAAATGAAATATTTTAATTATATATTTTTAATGAATTGTGTGTAATTTGCCTTCTATATCTAATGTAGTTTGTTTAACTTTAATAAGGAATTGCTGCGTAGACTTAGACTTTGACTTCCTGTTTTCCAGTTCCATCCCAGTAGCTCTTCGCACATATTAGCGATGTGACGCCTATATCGCTAGAGTGACACGGCCGCTTAAGAAACATAGAATGACACCTTTCGCTAGCTATCTCTCTCTCTCTCTCTCTCTCTCTCTCTCTCTCTCTCTCTCTCTCTCTCTCTCTCTCTCGGTTTCGATCTGAGAGTCGTTCCATTAAGTGAGTCGGAAATGACGAAAGAGCTTTATCTACGATAAACGGACCATCACAACATGGTTTAAATTACCCATTAACTGTTGCAAAAAGAATTATTAAAACACCCTCTCGTTACACTTCCATTGTTTATGTCGCATTATTAAATTGTATTTGCTGACTTAGCGGTCGTTGAAAATTTCTATGTCGACTTTTCAAACTTTAGTTTTTGAACAACACACCGATGGATGAAATTACAATCTTGTATGTCGAGAATTGTGATTTCACACGTTGAAATTTAAATGTTTATTATGAAACGATTATTTCATATAACGAGTTTTCACATTTTCTCTGTTGAATTACTTTTGGACCGCTCCGGTGGCTTAAGTGGTCGGAGTGTACGCCTCGGATGCGGGAGGTCGCGGGTTTGAACCACGGCCGAGTCATACCAAAGACTTACAGCTTGGCTATCAGGTTAGTGTTAGGACTTGTCGGCCTGCTGTAAGGATAATGTGACTGGGAGGGACGTAATGCTGCACGTCTGCGGCATGATACCCCATGCTAGACATCACTATAAACTGAAACACTGCCAATATCGTAGTGATATGACTGGAAAATTGCTAAAGCTACGTTAAAAATTCAAATCGCGCGCGCGCGCGCGCGCACACACACACACACACACACACACACATACACACAACATTCTGTTGAATTACACAGCAATTGTTGAAAGTTCCATTTCCTCTGTCAAGAAATCACCTTAAGTATGGAAAAAATTGTTTTCTGTATTTATGCTTGACCATTTATATTATGTGATGTCCAAAACATTGCATGTATTTTGTAATATTGTCATGGGATAATTATCTGATCAATGATCGGGTAAATATGTCTGCCCCACACCCCACACCCCATATAACCTTCCTCAACAGGGTCTTCAATGACTTGTACTATGTTTATAAAATGTTTAATTGTGTACCTGAAATACTTCAATGGGAGGCTGTTTTCAATTTTCTTTTTTTTTAAAAGTCAGTTCCTTCCGCATTGTTAGTCCCACAGCAATACAACTTTGAATGTACATGAATCTCGGTGTACAACAAAACTTAAGTGGTTCCCTGTAATCCAATGTTTACCCTTCAATACTGCATTTAATTTTCATTTTCGACCCAATATCACTGGTAATCAAGACATAGCAGCAACGTTTTCGACGGAGGCATCGCCGTTGTCAACTGTTGATGTTTTTTTTATTACAAATTGCTTTTCCTAAACACCATTGTAGATTCTCATCTAACTTGGTAATAATATGTATGACCCTAAAACAATCCATTCTATAACATCCTCCCTACACCCCTTACCTTGGGTTCAAGTTCACAGAAAATTTCCGTTCGAGTTTTGGTTAGTCATATATTTGCTAATATTTCCTAAACTCCAAAATAGATTCCCAGCAAACTTGATATTCGTCATTATAAAGCTAAGGCAATTCTTTCTTTCTCACCCTTATGACCTTGGCGGCAGGGTCACAGTCGTATAAAATTTGCAATAATGTTTTGGTTAAAGTGTATTCATTTGCTAATATATATTAACTCTTTGATCAAAATCAAATCAATGACGAATTCATGTTTTATTACAAAATAAATTACAATATCACAGGATCATACAGGTCAGCAATACTGAAACCGGTCCAAATAACAACGCAACATACGTCGTCAGGACCATTAACCTGCAAAATAATAATAATAATAATAATAATAATAATAATAATAATAATAATAATGTCAGTAACAACACCAATAGCAACAATAACAAAACAAACGAATATGTCTTTTAGAAACATAAATCATATAATTATACTACCGCTAACAATAACTGTCATAAATTAATGCGATTTTCATAATATTAACAGCCTCCATTTTTCCACATCAGTGAAAAAATCTGTCTTTAACATATATTTTCCGAGTTCCACGTTGATTTATAATAAAGACTGTCTAAAGATCGTCTGCTCTTCTGACTTAAATTAAATAAAGGCCAATAGTAAACTTTTCACTCAGACTGAAAATCTTTCTAAACTTGATTGTTGCGTCCATTCTTCATTAACACCTCATTTGCGTACCCATTTCATTCAATAATAATCTCCATATAGACCAATTCCACCTTGTCCGCCCTTTCCTCCATATCCACCCAATCCGCTGAATCCTCCAGTCAATAAGGAACCACCGCCATATCCTCCTTGACCGTATACACCAAGTCCTCCCTTGCCAAGTCCACCAGAACTAAGACCGCCATTAACGGTGCCTTTGTTCCCGAGTCCGTAACCACCAAAGCCGAGACCGCCGCCAATGACTCCTACTTGGCCTTGTCCATAGCCACCAAAGCCAAGACCGCCGTTCACAACTCCACCTTTACCGAGTCCGTAGCCACCAAACCCAAGACCGCCGTTCACGACTGCACCTTTGCCGAGTCCGTAACCCCCAAAACCAACACCGCCACTTAGGACTCCTCCTTGGTCGAGTCCATAGCCACCATAACCAAGACCACCTTTTCCAAGGCCGAAACCACCATAGCCAAAACCGCCGCCTATGATTCCTCCTTGGTTAGATCCATAATCACCATAACCAAGACTGCCTTGGCCGATTCCATGACCTAATCCTGCCTTTCCAAATCCGTATGCACCCAAACTAAGACCTCCTTTTCCGATTCCGTATCCACCATATGCATCATCGTAGTCACCGATGTTACCTAGGCCACCCAAAAATCCACCACTATAGCTACCTGTGCCGAATGTGGCGCTGGCAACAGTAAGGAAGGTAAAAGCGAGGCAAATAAATCCCCTCATAGTTGTCAAATGTGCTGAAAGCAATAGATTTGGACATTAAATATTATATAGAACGTATACATGTTGTGGATAACACGACAGTTTTGCAACTCTCTTGTACCGGGTTCAACACCTGTTTCAAAAACATCAAAAACGGGTGATGTCAGTCACTAATGACCTGCCGGTTTTATTCGCTAATTCCGGTTTCTTTCATTTTATTAACCATTGCGTGACACCCCACTTGACGTCTACCATATAAATTTTGGGTTAAGAAACTGTCTCCTAAATTAAACCAAGATGCAGTAATTTTTCTAAACTGCCAAAAGTGTCCAAATTTTCGGAACGCTCAAGTAAGTATTTTAAATAGAAGTTTATCATCAGCAAATTTTTGAAACACATTTCAATCATAATTGTTCTTTTAATTTTTTTATGGAAAATTGTTCCCAATGTGAGATTTAACTTTTAGAACATAACAGACATTTCAGGTCCAATAAACTATTGTGTAATTAACTTTGAAGGAAAAGAAATAGTATTTTGTAACAGGACAGAGACTGTTTTGCTGTTGTTTTGGGTTTAACGCCATCTTTCATAACAGGATAGGCTATCCATAGTGGCCAGTAAAATGGTTAGAAGAACAACATGCGATAATCACTGTAAGAACCAACCACCTACGAGAAGCTATAGGCAGCTATCTCACATGCTAACATTTGTGGAGGCCGAGTCTCGAACACACGCGGACATAGTTGAGATGGCAGAGAAGGCAGTGATCGGTAAAGGCGAGCTCATTAAACCACTCGGCCACCCGAGGCGCCTTGAAACCTTCTTCTCATTTCACCTACTTACGCGGTCTTTAACGTGTTTTCTATGTCAAGCCAATTTGGGCTTCACTCAAAGACATAGAATGCATAGACTTCTAACTTCTATAGAGGATAGGTGGATTAGGTTATCGTGAATTTTTATGTGAAAATACCAAAACGGGGTAACGGTGTCGTGCCAAAGAAACATAATAAAAGTAGAAAATTACAAAGTCTATATAACATATGCGTGTTTAGACATTACGACATAATTGACGGGGAATAAAACACACCGAATAAGTAGGAATTTTCAAAGTACACAACTACGCTCTATGCAAATAACCTAAGATCAGGTTAGAATAGGTCGTAAAGGAAACAGTATGTGTCACGTCTTTATGCATTAAACAAAATTATGTGCAAATGGTATATTTATAAGTTGCCATGTAATAAACTTTGATGCGGTGTTTGCTGGAAAATTTATTTGAGGTAATTACTTGAAGCTGGAAGTTCAGAAATGCAAATTGTTACGCTACTAATTCACATAAGCACAAATGAGTCAAAAGGTGTAGATAAGCAAACAAATTTTTAAAACTGAAACCCACGGCACATTGTTATATTTTGACTAATATGCAAATATTTTTTCAGTGAATATTTTTTCTAAAAATGAGAGAGAGAGAGAGAGAGAGAGAGAGAGAGAGAGAGACGGAGTCACGAGTCACCTTTTGGTTATGGTTCTTCCTGGTAGACAATGCGTTGGAATGGGAATCATGGTGCGGATGTTTGTCTTTTATACCCCATTTTTGCTTGTGTCAGCTGATTCCACCTGTGACCAGCTAATGATGGATCGCAATCGATATGCGAGATAGGTAAACACTAAAACATGATCAATGATCCATAACCCAGACATCTTTGCGATTCTATTGTCCCACAATAATGTCGAAATTGATAGGTTTGTAGACTGTTTAGAACTCGTAAATATGCTTCGATGCGATCATTCACCACTGTTTAGTGTCTCTTGCAAGGTCGTAGTCACCTGTACAGCAATATGAAATATATGTTTGATACTTATGCCTCCAATCATTCAAGGCAAGAGCGTTTATTCGTTGGGATCAGCTGTAGTTTTCGTATTTCGCAACTGGGTTGTTTTTCTTTTTACTCTCTTTTTTTTTTTTTTTTTTTTTTTTTTTTTTTTTTTTTTTTTTTTTTTGGTTGCTTTGGTGGAACTATACATCTTTGTGCAAATTTACATTTTCGCCTATGTTTAGACAGGGACCACATGAGAGAGGGAGAGAGAGACTGAGAAAGCGACTATTAAAATGATATCAAAATATTTTTCCAAAGCGGGGAATAGTAATTGCATCAAGCATCATTCGAGAAAAGATTATGGTCATTTTGTAAATATTTATCTGGCCTAAATTTCACCAAGGTGGTCTAAATATCAGCAGCTTTACTGTTTTCATGGAATGAATTTCATCAGGGTTTGGTTCCTACTCTAAATACAAGAGGTCATTTTATACACGTCGTGCAATCTAAACAGTTTAAGCCAGAATCGCTGGCATTCAGAAATGAAAATGCTCGTTGAAACAGTAAACTTTATCTAAACTATATGTGTTCTACACTCACTCTCCGATGGTTGTACAATTTCTGACTTAGAAAAGTTGGAAGAATTTCACATTGAAATAAATGAA
Organism: Megalonaias nervosa; assembly: GCA_016617855.1. Taxonomy (NCBI): domain Eukaryota; kingdom Metazoa; phylum Mollusca; class Bivalvia; order Unionida; family Unionidae; genus Megalonaias; species Megalonaias nervosa. The sequence continues at coordinate 50,080 of JAECUM010029343.1, read as the reverse complement.
TGTTTCATTGATAAAGGTAATAATGTTATTATTATTATTATTATTATTATTATTATTATTATTAGCACCAGAAGAATAATTGAATTACCAAGTCTTAATTTTTGTTATGAATCATTTCTGGCTCTTTGCTAAACTCCCGTATTTACAGCGACACAGAAAGGCTATCTGCAATGCATGCATACATGTACTCAAATATTACATATTCATCATAATCCCGGTTTGTTTTCTTTATGCATATTTCTACTAGATTAAACTTGATATATTCTGCTGAGAAGAAGTTTTCACTTTCCTCTAGATCCACGTGTTTTCGGCTATACTATATTAATTCAAATTAATTATCTTTTGTGATAAAATTATTTATCGAAAACCCATCCCCCAACGTGTAAATGTGACAACTAAGCCTGTTTTAGGGCGAGAGCTTGTTCATAATATTAAACAGGGTGAATTCAATGAGGCAAGAAGCCCAAGTTTGCCTGATATGGTTCAACTGGCTAAATAACAAAGGCATGAACAATTGGCCAAGAAATTTGAGTTAATATATGCTTTGTGACATCTTAAGGTTTTATGTATTGTATTTATTGAGGCCATATTGGATGGATGGTAAACATTATTTCTGTACCCAACTTGGAAAAGTGTTTGCCAAGATTTTATCCTTTTAGCTGTGACACCAAATCTGGCGGCAGATCATCATCCCTTGTACAGCTTGCAAATTATGTCAAATGGTTTTTGTAAACTTTATTCAGTTTCTCATCATTTTCTGAAACATTGTTTCAAAGCTTCCTTCGGCATTTATTACAGAGTTGCGCTTGACAATGCAAAGTCAGCTCTAGTACAAATCGGAAAGATGCTCATGCCAGAATAGAGTGTCAATACTGTTTAGAGATTTTCTGAATTTCAAAACCGTCTGAAAATTAACCCACATTATAAAGAGTTTAACTTAATATGTTAAATGAATTTTAAATTACGTATGTTATGTTTCTACCATTCTGTTTTTGTCGTACAATATAAATGTTAAAAAGCGAATTGGGAAACCTTCACGCTAGATTGGAATGAAAGTAAAGATCAATGTATTTAATATGTTGGGCGACACCTTAGACTCATTTGTTAAAACTCCTGTTACAAATGACAGAGTGATTTTCCCCCGCTGGGCATGACTTATGGGGAAACAGACAGTAAAATGCACATTAAGGAACAATATCCAAGACAAATGCAACTCGGTCTAGACATAGATTTGTTTGACAACACGACCAGGCGAGAAACGCGTTGACTGTGCGAAATATTGTAACGGCTGTGCTCGGTCTAAATAATATTACATCAGAGTACGACACTTGGGATGGCTAGGAAAGGAGGATGACAGGAAACTTGATCACTATATTTCCTTTAATCTATGAGACATTATGATTCATTTATCAACAAATGCAGCACTGTAGTTGCAGTTCATAACTAAATACTTATTCTTGACCCTATACAATGGGCAGAATATAATCATATTTTATTGACAATTTTTGTATTTGATAACCTCGAGTAAGTTCATGGCTAATATTAATAGGGTCCTACTGATTCATTATGGTAATGCCACTTGCGAAAAAAGACTTTTAGGTGAAAACATTTACCAGATTTACGATATTTCAGTTCAATTTTAGTAACGTTTGCTATGGAAAGAAATAGGACTTCGATTAAAACTGGTAAATTTTAAGTCTTCCAGGACAATACTTACCTGACATTCATTGAGTTGGTGTAATAATACTGATATTATTTTAGCTCATGAAGGTGGTGAAGAAAACAAGCCGAATGAGACAGACAATATTATACCTTAGCACAGCTTATATATTATGTTAATTAAGTATTCAATTTAGCAGAATATATGTTGAATGTACCCAGTGAAAGCATCCTACCCCCAGAAAAACATATGTTTCAGTCAACTATGTAACAACATAAAAACAACCAATTAAACAAATGCACAGCTAACACATCCCCGTCAAAAACAAATGACCAACATTTCCTGGGGAGAGAATCCACTGCATTTACAAAAGCAATTTTTGCATAAATTCCCCAAACATCATACAAATGTCAATGCCATTATTGCGCAGATAGTCGACTGATAAACTTTATGATTATTTACTGCGTCAGAGCAAAAATAGAATTTAGTACTTTATATAATGAGACCTACCTCATTAAAAATAACGGTACAGATCATACCAGACTACATAAACTATCTCCATATTAAAGAGTGAAAAAGTAAATGTCCACGGTTCTTATAAAGGCATAAATAGATGTATCTTTCCATAGATAACATACGGATGTTGCTCAAGCGGGTATAAAGATGGGTGTAAGTGTGCAACCATGCATTTATATATGTACTGTGTTTACTTAAAATATAGATATTGATCGATCGTGTATTATTAAAATACGAAATATATACCTGGAAATTCCCGTATAGTGTCAAGAGACATAGATATTCTGAGTTTTTTTCCCGCTTGTATGCATGCCATAAAATGCTTTACAAACAGCTGTATTAGAATGTTATGTCATTTGGTAACAGTGGTCGAGATTGAAATATATTCGTATTTTCTGTTACAACTGCATGATTTATATTATGAATGCAACAGACAACGTATTATGCAAATATCTGGAATTCAGTCTAAAATTGAAAACAACAAACAAAACAATATAAAACTGATTAAGATAGAATTGGCAGGGTTACAAGCTATTTGCCGATTTGTGTGTAAACCATTAACTTACAGGTTATTTAAAACGACTTTCTTACATCTAGTAACTAATCTGTAACTACAGTGATGCATTTACTCATTCGCATTGCTAACTGGAAAGGCTCGATATCTGGAAAGGTTATTTAAGTACTTTCTACAATCGTGGAGAAAACGTACTGATTACAAATGTTCATTTATTGTCAACATATTCATTCGAGGATGTTATTCCTTTCTAGTATTTATCCACCAAAGTCTCAGGGATATGCGTGGGAACACTTCCTTCCACAAACTTTCTAGTAGCTACATCATCTAAGCATTGGATGTGGATGTAATTCATTTGTAAGTCACCGTTTATTCACTGATCATGTGAAAATCTTTTTCATTTGTGTTATCGAGTAATTTTAAATTAAACTGAAAAACTCTTTGGCCTTTCAAAGAGATTTCTTCTTCCATGTTATGTAATTAACATGCAAAACATATATTACACGTATACCTTGAAAATCTTTTCCATTTTTATCTTCAACTATAATTCTAATATTCACTCTGTTTGTTGTACTTCTTTAAGTTTGCTTGTAATGACTTTTTTGGATTTTACAATCATTTTAACAGGTAGATACTCAAGTAAACTTGAACTGTTTTTGCCGACCTATCGCTAATGTACAGAATAAATTGACATTGATTGACTTCTTGTTGGGAGGTTCAATTTGCTTTCTTTGCTGTTTAAGTTTGCTTATAATATTTTAAAACCCGACTATTGTATTTTCTGAAATTAATCGACCATTGATCATCTGTGATATCCATTAGATTTGGAGAATAGATGCCTATTTATGTTCGCAATATATGGCAATTTTCCATTTAAGCAGCTTAAATTAAACACTCAATATTCAAGCAACGATTTGCTAGTTACGTTATATAGTCCTATACTGTCACAGCTAAAAGCGTCTCTAAAAGATTATTTCTCCACTGTGTTCACCTCGCTTAAAACGGTCATTTTACCTCTCTGTATTAGCTGCAGGGAGGGTGAACCCTACAAATGGGATTCGAGGAAACATATCCAAAACAAAGATTTCACACGAAAAAAATTAAAATAAAAAGGTCAATAACATCAAACTGAAACCTCTAACTTTCCGTGATGAAATCACCGGGGTTAGTTCGCGCTGTTACTTCTTCGTTGACGTTCGTGTTTATAAAATTTTGTGAGTATTCGTTTATGTGCTCGTGCACGTCATTTTTGTTAGCCACCCTCCCTGCTGCTGTAATTAAACCATTGCATTATAATAATGATCGGTGAAGCTCACTCAGCACGATTAGCTCGAGAACGACTAGAAGCAATTAAGAAATATCTACCTGTCCGTGATTCTGTCAGGCAACAATAACAGCAGCGTCAACAGACACAATAAGAATTTACGGAATCCGCAGAGCAATTATTTAAACCTATCACTGAAACCACTAAAGATATTGTTCCTGTGTTAAAAGAAACAGCAAAAGAAACTAAAAAGATAGCGGAGCGAACTAAAAAGACAAAGAAAATTCTACGAGAACTTCCCGCTGACATAGCTGCAGCTCAGCCAACGTTGACTGAGTCACCAGAGACCGATCAAGCAGAAGATGATGATCAACAAGAACCAGAAGCACAAGCCGGCGCCAGGGTTAAATTGCATGATAAATTCAATGAGGATTTCATTGTCGGCATCGCAAAGTATGATATACCTAAATTAGCTGAAACGGCTTTTTTAACTTATGATAACCGGCGAAGATATCTAAAGCTTGAGTTCGCCGATGATGCTATCTCACACATGCAATGGTACAAATGGATTTATCGTTTACGTTTTGACGTTGATCCAGCTCGAACTACCGATAAGAGATATGTTGCTTACATTACAGCTATACAAAATATGACGGCGGCATTTCAGCGAATGCAACAACGACAACAACAACAACAACAACAACAAGAAAAAGAACCAGAAATATCAGTACTTGAATATTTTAAACCCAAGTCTATTGAAACTATCCGAGATCCAAAATAAACAGAAACTATTGCAGCAAAATATAAATCCCGAAGTAAATATTTAAACCCTGAGTATGTTGAAGAATTTAATCTTGATAATTGGATTAAGGCTATATATTTAGTTTCTAGAGGTATTGAAAAAGTAGATGACTTTGGCGATTACGATGAGTTTAGAGAAAATGTAATGAAACAAATAAAATTTTTAGAGGAAAAAAAATCTAAAAAAATTAACTCCACCTCGTGAACCAACTCAGCCTCGTGAACCAGAACAACCCCGTGGCTTACTTGGTAGTGTATCATCTTATTTTGCACCGTTTGGTAAGAAAACTGGCAGTGGAATCACTTGCCCCGACAGTGTTGTAGCTGACGTAGACAGATTAGAAGTTCTTGTTGGTGGAAAACGAGCTGGTAATTATTCTCCAGAAATTATTAACGAAATCACATCCATTTGTCAACGATTATTTACCGGCGGCGTTATGGATATTAACGTGTATCGGTCTCTCATTAATGAAATTACCGATGATTATTATAGCGATTAAACAGTTAAATATAATTATTATAATAGATGATCATACACGCTAATCAACGTAGACCAATCATGGTCAGGGTGGTAAATTCAAGATTACCTGTATACGAGACATTTTACGGAGATGGATTCAGTGATGTTGTTAAGGGTTTATTTTCGAGGATAGCCCCAAAAGCAATACCGATTACAAAGCAATTAGGCATGAAAGCTATGGACGTTATTCGTGAAAAAGGTATTAGTACTGTTGGTGACGTCGCCGGTAAAGTATTTTCTGCCATCAAGGATAGACTAGCACGATTAATACGACGAAAATCTCAGCCACCGGTAAAATTACCCAGCACTGAAGCGATGCCTGCAAGTGTTAGTAAAGTAATAAATCCAGCTGCAAATCAAAAACTAGCAGAGTTAGCTGAAGAGGGGGGAAAAAATGTAGCAGCAAGTTTGATGGCAGGTAGTGGTCCTCGTATTAGACGATGACCAATAACATAACATGTTCAAACGTATTCCCGCATTTGACATGGACGCACCGGCTCTCAAGGATGAGTCTGTGCGTGATTATCAATATTATTCTTACGATGCGCGTATGCCAAATCAACGCGGACGAATTGAATTACAAGTTCAAGATACGAGTAGATATTTCTTACCCACTGAAGCATTCATCGACGTAGAAGGCGAAATTTTAAAAATAGATAACACCGAATACGGCGCCGACGTCAGTGTTGGTTTTGTCAACAACGGCATCATGGCGTTATTTGACAGTGCCACATACATGATCGACGGAAGAAATATTGAATCGATTAAAAAAGATGTTGACGTCGCCTCGACAATACTTGGCCTTGCAAGATACAGCGACGATTATTCAAGATCAGCTGGTCCATCAATTATGTTTTCCAAAGATACTTCTAATCATCCTGAATACAACCAGTATGAAATAGGACGACCAAGAAACTTTGCTAGAAATACCGACGCGGACGTGCAAAGTATGATTATTAATGTCGATGTAGATTTCAACTTAGGATTTAGATCACGTCGAGCAATGTTGCAAGGTGGATACAGAAGATTTTCTTGGGCGATTCCACTATCACATATTTTTGGATTCTGTAGAGGTGTACGAAAGGTCATATTTGGAGCCAAACATACAGTTGTACTCGTACGAAAAGCAACCGACGATGATGCAATATGGCGACCTGCCGGTGATGCTGGTAAAGTAATACTGACAAAACTTTCATTGTGGATGCCAGTAATGACCCCAGCGATGTCAGTCAAAGATCGGTTACTCGCTTTTATGAGCAGCGGCGGCAAGTCAATGTTGTCTTGGTTAACAACAACCACAGATGCTGTTCAAAGTGCAATTAATGGTTTATTTACGTGGCAGATAGCATCACAACAAGGTATCTTTGCGCCGCGACATATATTCGTTGCGCTTAAAAATGCTGCACGAGTAAATGATCAAACGCGTAGTGCAATGATATTTGATAAACTCGGTGTTTCCGAAGTTTCGCTGCGGATAAATGGACATCAACAGCCCTCCGATGACATATTGTTGAATTTTGAGCTAAATCATGTAGCACGTGCGTATCATCGTCTGATGTCGTATATGGGACGTGATCAAAATATTGATACTGGTTTACAAATATCACAGCTAGATTTTACAACGCTATATCCGATTTAATATTTTTCACTGGAGCATTTGGATTTGTTTAGACAGTCTGTCGTTGACATACATTTTCGAGCTCGCGTTAACAGAAATGTTGGAGATGTTCCTAATTACAGAGCAATGGCCGTTATATTATCCGATAAAGCAATGTTACTTGAAGGTGTTGGTGGTCGCATGAGAATCGTTGATGCTCCAGTAGAAAATATGCAAACGTTACTGACCTAAGTCTGTGACGCAGTCATCACATTTAGAAGTCAGAAATATATCCTAAATGTCATACTATCATGTTAGTGTCAGTCTGACCCCGGGTCAGATTAAACGATTACAATCGTCGTCGGCATCACGATGCGGAACAAAAGTAACATTAAAACACGATCAAATGTCCGGTGCAAATAAATTATCGTTGACCGAACGTCAGTTTAAGAGATTCAACGAATCTAAATACGCCAATAAAGGAATACGATTAAATCTTTCTGCGGGCGCCATCAAGGATTCTATTAAGACCGGAGGAATATTTCCGCTTCTTGCAGCTATCCCAGCATTCATAGCTGCAGCCACTCCAGCTGTTGCAAAAGCTGCTGAGTTAGGTGCAGTTGGAACTGCGGCCGGAATGGCATTAAAGAAAGCAACAGGAAAGGGATTTAAAAAAAGGAAACGAAAAGGTCACGGTCTGAGACTTCCAGGGTCTCGACCAAACAACGTTTGGGGGCGCGGATTAAGAATTCCAGGGACTCAAAGATGACGTCGTCAACGATAGTTCCACTATCGAATTTTGATCTTATCAACGCCGCTAATCAGTTAAATATAAAGAATTTTAGAGGTGTTTTTATGCGTGATCAATTACCAAAAATCCGGCACTGTCAGAAACAGGTATTATCAATCTTGATTCATCAACGGGGCCTGGCACTCATTGGGTCGCATACGCCATTGATCCACGTGGAATTGTTTATTTTGATTCATACGGGTTGGCGCCACCAAAAGAATTTTTAAAATACGTCGGCAGATTTCAAAATATCCAATCTGGTATTCAACGCTACCAACACAAACATTAACGGATCCACCAATATGTGGCCGTGAAACACTAGCAGTACTTGATGCTGTATCAAGATCAACGAAACCACCTCATATGGTTGTACATGAATATACATTAAATAATCGCTAATCATATAATGGTAGATATCTACGGAAGACCAGCTACGGCGCCTGGTAAAAAACAACTCAACATAGATTTATCAGATTACGTTACCAAGGATGATTTTGCTTCCTTGACGAATTTAACATCCGTAGAGGCCAATGAAGTCGTTGTATTTCAAGACCAATTTGGAGTTCTAAAAACGAGTAATTTCAAATGGACTGAAATTCTTCGTAGAGTTCTTGGATCAACCGAAGGTAACATTGCAACTTTTACCAACATCGGAACGATCAGAGATTCATCTGTATCTATTACAGGAATTCGAGATGAAATTCGAAAAAGTGTTTCTGATCTTTTAAAATCCACCGGGGGTATTATGACCGGCGAAATTAATATGAATTCAAATAAAATTGTTGCTCTACGATCACCAGACGGCGACGAAGATGCCGCAACGAAGAAATATGTGGATGATAGCGATACCCCGATCAATGATAGAGTAAATACACTTCGAGCCGAGTATGACGTTCATGTAGGTGCGTTTAATAATACTCGTAGAAATTTTCAAAAACTTAATAAAACCGCTGAAGAATTCTTTGGAAGTCCACCAACCGTTGACATAAATCTCAAAGATATAAATACAAAACTCAATGATATTGTCAGTGGAATTCCTAATATCACTGAAAAAACGAATCTGATTAAAATTCCACACAAACAAATTAGCAACATCACGTACACGGTGGCGTCTGGGGTAATAACGTGGACACCGCGCGATAACAGTCTCGAACATATCGCAGAAGTAACCGGGTTATACAGGTTATCCATGCATGGTTTGGAAATTACTGCGGCCACTTCATCATCGCCGAATGTATATCATAATCCTCTACTGGTGATGCTAACCAAGGACACCAAAGAAACATTTTCGTTGATATCAACGGAAATACCCCCGAGACGTTACTGGTGGTGACTGGAATTTATCACTGTCTTAGACAACAACTAAAGTATAATGATAGACGTTCAGCGATACAGATACGATCAAGTAACAACATGGCAGAATAAATTAAAAACCATCATCGATAATTATACAGCGAAAATAAAGAAGTATCGTAGACGTGCAACCGTCGTTGATATCATGGTTTATTCGGTTTCTACGCTAGTTGCTGAAACCGGCGTAGTATTAGCATCATTGACATCGTCAATGACGATGACGGCGCCGATCGTTGTAACAATCATTGTTTCATCGTCAACGTCGATCGCTGGAATATTTAATATAGTCGCAAAAAAGATAAACACGTGCACGAATGGAAAATTAAACGAGTACACGATGAAATTACATACTGCAACGACCGCATATTCCAAATTATCATCGTTGATTTCTTCGTCACTTAATGATGGAATAATATCCGATGAAGAATTCAGTATCGCAATAAAGATATACAATGAAGTGCTCAACGTCAGTGACACAGTCACCGTCGTCGTTAATGAAAAAATTCCTGAACAGGATTTAAAACAATAATAGTATAATAATGGCTGAGTCAAGGGAATTACTACAACAGATCGTCACTAATACCGCTCCGGTAAGAACCACAATGATATCAGCGAGCTCGACTTCGCCCGAATTCAGTATTAATTTTCCAACTGCAATTCCAGCTTCCGAGATAGGTCTAGCGCAATTACGGGTTTATTATAGTTGGCCCAATATTAGGTCGACATCGTTTGGTGGACTACAACCAAATAATTCATTAGTATTTGCAAATAAAAACAAACCCGATGGAACTCCTGATTGGCAAGTAGTCAGTGTACCAACGGGCAGTTATCAAATAGAACAAATCAATGAAGAATTCCAACACAGAATTAAATCCATCACAGGAAAAGAATCAAAGATTGCCATTACCGTCCACGAGCCAACGCTGTCGTCGGCCGTTGAAATACTATCGCCGGATTACGCCGTGGATATATATCAGTCTTCGATCAGGTCAGTGTTAGGATGGCCCGAAGTTGAACCTGTTTATGAAGGTCCACCAGAACTGCGCGTAGAAGAGTTTCTGACGAAGGAGCAAAAATTTACAAAGACACCCCACTACAGAAAAAGTGAGTTATGGAAAATTGATCCATCAAAACTTAATATATATATATAGCTTTAGTTATGAATGTTAATTTTGATGATTTATTTGTTCCAATCAAAAATGAATTTGATAGAAGTCATGAACACGTAAAAAAATTAATTATTGATTTAATAAAAAATTACTACGACGATGTCAAAACAAATATTATTGATTCAATTAAGCATCTAAACGCAGTAATATCTGACTATACATATATGATAGGTGAGATAGATAAAAGTATTAAATATATTGAACAAACATCTGAAATTTTCGATGAAAAAAAATATTTCAAAAAACTTCAAGATCATAGTATTGTCCCAAAAATTGAACTTAACATTGAAAATTTATTTCCTATGATCCTTGAATCGTGGAAAAAAATAGCCCCACCAGCAAATATTCTCAGATACAATAATGATCCGTACGGGGGGGGGGGCCGTCATGTTTTACCGGGTATCGTTAATATCACATCAACGATCGCTGTCAATCTAGTATGTGACGTCGTCGACGGCAGTTATCAAGTTGACACTGATAAATCCAATCAAGCCCAACAAGGATACATTCTTTACTCATTTACACCTCAAGTCCCTCCAGGTTATTTGATTGTATCAGAACCAATCAACGTTGTTTATCTACGATGTCACAGTCGTCTCTTATCACGGATAAATTTCAAACTTACTGACCAAAATGGCCACTTGCTCGATCTTAGGTCGGAGTCGCTAAATGTAAACTTGTATGTGAGATCGTAGAAAACACTAAGCAAAAAAAAAAAATGTCAAAGAGAACGTCAAGGATAAAATATTTTTTTTTGTTGGGCCGTGATACAACAATTATTTTTTTACGGTTTCAAATCAGCTGGGACAACTTTACAAGTAGGTATTCTAGCTTCGTCGTCGTTGTCACTGGTGACGTTGTCACTGATGACTTCGTCATTGGTGACACAGTCACTAGTGACGCAGTCACTACAGTCACACTCGTCGTCTTTATCTTTAGCCAGTAATTCTTCCGCGTCTTCGTTTATCAACTCAGTCATCGCCATGATATCTTTCAGCTGTTTTATACGAGCATGTACGAGCCTTTTCGTTTCGTATTCGTGAGATAATTCTAACCTAACCCGCTCGATGGCCCGTGATAACGGCACAAATAATTTCACCTGCGTATCAGTGATTGCCGCCAGCGATCGTAACATCGCCTGCTGAATTATTTTTATAAATCTATAATCGGCGGGTAAAGTATACCTATTTTCTGACCTACGAAATTGTAATGATTCAAAATCCCTCATTATTTTTTCAGGATCAAGTTGGTCAGATATTTTCAGGCCGCTGTGTTGTAATTTCTTAATAGCAGAAATAATTGATGTGATGTTTACGTGATTCATTATTTTATATATTATAAATATTTGTTTAAATTAAAATATATTTCTGAGTAAATATTTCTGAATAAAAATAAAATATTTGAGAAAATCTGACCAAAGTCACAATATTGTTGGGTATATTGCCCATCAAATTCATAAAATCTGTACAGAATTCCAACACTGACGGGCATTATACCCATCAAATTCATAAAATCTGACCAAAGTCACAATATTGTTGGGTATATTGCCCATCAAATTCATAAAATCTGTACAGAATTCATTAAAAAAATCTAAATCATAATAAATATTTATACAAAAATCTGAATCAGAATAAATATTTATAAAAAATAAAATATTTTACAGAATCTGTACAGAATTCGCAACGTTGACGGGTAATATACCCATCAAATTTAGAAAATCTGTACAAAATTCAAACACTGACGGGTATAATACCCATCAAATTCAGAAAATCTGACCAAAGTCACAATTTTGATGGGTATATTACCTATCAAATTTAGAAAATCTGACTGAATTTCATAAAAAATAAAATTTTATCATAATAAAAATATATTCTGAATCAGATAAATATAAAATAATATTCTGAATCAGATAAATATAAAATATATTATTTCTGAATCACATAAAATAAAAATATATATTTTATAAATTCAAAAATAAACAGCACCTATGATGCTCAGTCTACCATTCCACTGGGTCGCTTCTGCCGGTAAAGCCTTTACCAATAAGATCCTAAGAGTCCCTTGTTGGGTCCTTAAGCCCACGGGGCACTCTTTCATCGGTTAAGACCTGTCTTATGGTCCACAGGCACCTTATTGAGACTTTTTGGTCTGGCCGACATTCTTTCTGAATGCCCCTATGTGGGTACCCTTCAGTGAGGTGACAAGGTCGCGACTTCACATCATCCTGCTGTTTATTTTAGGGGCGCAAGCGCATAGACATACCCCCATTGACAGAGTCAATGCGAATTCCTAATGTGCGATACGAAATATTAGAAATTCAGAGGGCTGTCTAGGCATATCGATTTCATGCAACTCCCCCCCCCATCACACCCCGGGGTAAGTTGTTTGACGTGGTGAGGGTATATGAAATCTCATGGGGCTTGCGCCCCCACTATAATAGCATCTGTCGCCGAATGCAAGATAATATATCTATAGCATTTTTGGAGACTCGAACACGCAGAGAGTCTACACTAGTGGATCTGCACGCAAACGCCTTATCCACACGGCCATCGGAGCTGTTATGAATTATAGTTAAATTTAAGTATATAAATATTCACACTGTCTCACCAGTGACTGTGAAACCAGTGACAATGTCATGGACACTGAAATACTATTCTCATTCTGAATAAATTTGCAATTTTATATATTTCTGCCGTTTCTGCTTTATTAAAATACTGTAACACTGTTACGACCAGAACACTGTGTTAGTAAATGCACTGGATCGATATTATTCTGGTATATTCCGCCCGCTGCAGAACTGCGTAGATTCATTTAGTATAGTGTCGTCTGCTGAGATCTATATGTGTACAATATAATATCGCGGCTGAGGTTTTTATGTTCTGTTTGAGGATATATTTTCTGCAATTAATACTTCCATATAGTTAAAATGTTTGGACTGGAGAGATATTTAAGCATTACGATTAGACTACAGTACAATAACTACTTGATTACTCTATCAACGATGGGGACGGATTCTTATCACTGAATATGTATAAGCAATAACAAAAAGAAGGGAGACAACTACTTGATTGCTCTATCAGCGATGACGGATTTATCTCTCTTCATTATACATACCGGAACGTGACCCTTAGATTTAATTTTTTTCGAAAATGCTGATTTATATATATTATTTGCGACACATTGTACTGAAGGCATACAAATATCAAAATATTTGGCAGCTGCATTCATTGATGGGAATATTATTTCTTGACCTGTTTCTGTATTTGTGGATATAACCAACCTCTTTCCAAACATTTTATATCTCCCAGTGTTTCCTATCTTACAATTCTGACTGTGTAACAATTTGTAAATTTTCTAAAGAATTATCTTTCTGGTTTGAATTGATGTGATCAATTACAAATCCGTCTTCGATGACGCCATGAAAACACTCGAAGATGAATCTATGAGATAAATATCTTTTATTTTTTCTAACACGAAAAGTGAGGTAACCAACACCATTGTCAGTACCAACTGGTTTTTTCAATTTACAGTGTCTGATGACACCATCACGAGACGCTGCATAATTTTTAATGATGGGATGCTTAACAAATTTATTTTGCTCCATTTGTATATATAATAATTATTTGCCTAAATGATAATTTTGAAATCTGGCCAGATAGTCTTCAGCGGTTTTTAACGGAGACTCACCTGACGACTTCTTATCATAATATCGTTTCAGCTCTCTGTATCTTTTACCACCACACGCTACACATAACCGTGTTTCTCCTCTGACTCCAACACCGCATCGTAAACACGGTTTTGGTCCTAGACTACCTCTTCAGAAACATTGCATGTGTTGGCCACAGACTTCATTTACGCATGATTTATTACAAGAAGTTGAAAATCCAATCATAAGCCATCGGCATTGGTTGTTTGTTTGAATCATTATATATATAATTAAAGTTTAATTAAACATATATATTTGTCTTAAATATAGTATGGAGGAATTTGAGAGATTATCCACAATCGAACCTTCCACCGCAAGATTTGATCTTGACAAATTACCAAAATCTGAATTTAATTTTTCGATGCAAAATCTGGCTTTGATAAATAATGATATAACCGAACGTATCCGTGAAGGTAAAAAAGAATTTCGCAATGATGGTGCTGCTCATACTTGGTCCACCTTCAGGATTATGAGCGACAACACCAAAGGTGTTGTTGCTGTTGACACTAGAATGAGCGACGAACGAGGTAAAAATATTATTAACTACCTCGACAAACAGAAATATATTATTTTAGTAAAATTTATTGATCAGACAGATGATGATACTTGGATTATTCGTGACAAACGTGAACCTGTATGACTTCATGCTGGAAATAATACTGTTACATTAAATAAACAATCTAAACCTGGTGTGCTAACCGGTATCGATAAACCGTATTATGAACGAGAATATCCTGTTACTGCGGTTATATATGCAGTATATCCACTGAATAATAAACATAGCGTTGGGGATCTCAAACCGATGAAAATTTCAAGAATAAATTACGTAGCTGAACGTATCATGGAACATTTCTCAAAAGCAATACGCGGAAACGGTTTAACAGATATAAGACGCACAAAAATAAACGAGTGGGCAGAAACAGTTAGAGATACCGGAGCATCTATCAGTGACGTTGCTAAGCTAGAAAAGAAATTAAGATTTCCAATAACAGTAAAAACACTAACCGGAGAGATTTTGTACAAACAGAAATATACAAAAAATGGAGTTCCAATAACAATCATCGGTCATAATGCACATGCATGGACCGATGTTGTAACAATATTTCCACGAGATAGGACAGTCAGATTTTATGACGATTATATATTCGATGCTATTAGTAATATTAGTAAGAGCGATCCTGTATCTGTTTGGTTATTTCAGAGTTCAGAATCCACATATTACGATCAGTTTGTAAAACCTAACGGAGATATTTACCGTAGAGAATCTCTCCATGAAGAAATGAAGATACTTGCACAACGCCTTTGGAGTGAATATAACTCTGATGATGTTGAAGTTGAACAATTACTAAATCATTGTTTTACAGTTCCATCCGTTGCGGCTCACTTCGCTGAGAAGAAAAATTCATGGTCACCGACACGATCAGAATTCCTTGAAGATGTTCAACGTAGTTGTGTCGAATATGGGCATGGCGGATTGTGGAATACCCGATACGATCATCGTAAAGTTGTATCCGTTGATATTCTTGCGTGTTATCCTGGAAGTTTTCTTGGATGCGGAGAGTGTTTTAAATACTTTGATAGATTCGGACATCCCACGCACGAAATGACAAGAGTGGCGATAAATGGACTATTATCTGATTTTGATTTAACCGGATTCGCTTGTATGAAATCGTTTAAATTCCGCCATAATCTTCATCCGATCGTTTATGCGTGGTTTGGTAGACATTTCTCAGAAAAACATTGGGTTCTGACGATGCTGTTGCGGTATATGCATGATGCTGAAATTTTAGTATCGTTGATTGCAAGTGAAGCTATTATATCATATCATTCGCAGAAACAAGTTTGGCTACCACAACAAAAGAAACATTCCCTGACAGGTCCAGATGAAGATTGGGATACAATCGATTACGAAAATAAAGTTGCAAAAGATCTCGGTAGAAAAATAATTGGTAAATTTACTCAAGGTGGTTCGTATGATCATAAACAACATTGTACAAGATTGATCATGGATGATGCTGAGTTAGATTTTATAATTACTGATACAACGAACAAAGGAACATTTATAAGCAGAAACAATGCTTATTTGTCAGATGGAACCAAACTAGGTACAATCGTGAGTTATATTGATGGTGAGTCACCGCAATTTACTCATTTAAGATCTTCTATGCTCGCTTACGTTTCTATAAATTTATTATCGATGATAAATAGATTTCATTGTTACGCTGTCAGAGTTGCTACGGATTCATTTTATGTGGATAAAAAATATTTAGATTTGGTAAAACCGTTACTCGGTAGCGGCGAATGGGGATCGTGGCGAATAAAACAAGAAAGTATACTCGACTATTCTGAAACAGCAGATGTTGATATCGCGGAGACATACTACGGTAATGACAATCAAATACCAACATCAACATCACCGTGTGTATTCGATCCCGTGGTTAGACATAAAACCATTTATCTCAATGGACCTGGAGGATCTGGTTAAACAACACGTGCGATTGAATTATTTCGGAGTTTAGATATTATTGTGCTGACACCTACACACAGATTAGCGAGAGAAATAAAACAACGAGGAGTAAAATCATGTACATACCATAGTTTGTTTAGATGGAGTGGAGATACATGGACACTTGAGCGAATGGGTGAGAAATATATTCCGAAAATCATTATCTGGGATGAGATTTGTACTGTGTCGTTGGAAACACTAAAAATGTTTTTTGATTGGTTACTGACAAAAAATACTGCGGTAATTATGTGCGGCGATCATGGTCAACCACCACCTTTCGTCGGTCAATCTCCACATGAGTGGTTAAAATCGTTTGTGGATTATTACGAAGAAATAAATGATGATCATAGAGCTATTGATGACCCCCTAAAAGAATTCAAAAGATTAATCAGACTACAGCCAGATAAAATACAATGTGAGATAATGCGTGAAATAATTCCGGAAACTCCTGTAAATGATTTTTGGAAATTGTGGAGACCAAATGATTTGATAGTTGCGAGTAGAAAAATAGTTCGTGATGAATTACAAGAGAAATTATTCCTGCGTCACAAGGAAAGATTTCCAACTTTACCTGTACCATTATGTTATCGCCCAGCGGATACTCGACGACAGAATATTGAAGTTGAAATTCCAGAAGCAAATGAAAAACAAAATCTTGTGCTGAATGATATTGTTTTGGTTGATGTTGATGTTGTTGAGAGCGCGTTGAGTATGAATAACTCACCGTGGAAGCTAGGATATGCTATAACGATTCACTCGTCACAAGGACTAACTATTACTGATACAAATATCTGGATTGTCGATGACAGAATCGAGTGGTCAAATTTAGTCTATCTAGCAGTATCTAGAGTCAGGAGAATATCTCAACTACACAGAGTTATCATAGACACCACAGAAAATAATGATCAAACTGTCAGTGACACTGAAGTTATTAGCATAATAAGAAAAAAACTATTTGGTTATAAGCAATGTGACAAAAAAAATAATCGTGATTTTGATATTGATGTTGAATTTATTATAACACTTAAACGACGACAGAATAATCATTGTGCAAGTTGTAACTGTAATATGCTATGGGAATATTCGAGTAATAATCCAAAACAATTTACCGTGGATAGAATTAATAGTGATCTTGGTCATACACGTGATAATGTGATGCTGACCTGTCTTGAATGCAATCGACGTCGGGGTTCCAATTTACAAAAGTGAACGCGGTGGTAATTGTGTGTCTTTAGGAATTATTTGTAATTGTTCGCGACCAAATCCACGCTGAGGAGCAGTTGAATCCAGTCTGTAGCTTGCAGGTCTACCAGTGGATCTTACCACGTTAGAAATTTTATGTGTGGTCACACTCCAGATAGGATCAGTTGCTCTTTTTTTACCTCCTTCAAGTTCACCAGGTTCATATAAATACCTGACAGTCACATTACCTAATACTGGTTGAGAGGAAGATTCACGTCGTTGTATTGGCATATATTTTTTTGTGATTGCATTAGAAGGTTTCATAGAAGTTGCACGAGTAATTTCATTATTTAACGCAGCTATCACACTTGGTAACCTTGCAACTCATTCACGAGATCTTGTATCTGCATAAATTATTTCCTTCGCATACTGGTATCCAAATAACCGCTCAGCAAGTGTTCGATTAAATCTTTCCACGATTGCCTGATCACGATGAATTTCGGTGTGTCCTCGTCTGATTTTGACATTATGTATTTTCATCAACGATGATACTGCACCGAAAAATTCTTTGCCAGGATCAACCTGTAGCAACCGTGGCCATCGTAGACCACCACGTCGATAAATTCGTTCAAACGCAGATGCAACTTTAGTTGCTGTCTTTGTTAACAGTGGTTCTGCTTCTTTATATCTACTTGCAATGTCAACGACAGTTAGCGCGTATTTGTATCTGCGTGATTGACGTCTACCAATTTTAATGGTATCATGTGGTAAAAATAAATATCTGCTTGATGAACTTCATTGGGAACGCTGACATCAAAATGTGCATACTGAATTTTTTTAGGTGGTGGATGATAAATTTGCCATATTGCTTGTCGTGCTAATCACTCTGCAGCAACAACACGTGAAACCTTTGCAGCTTCGGCAAGTTTACTAATCGCTGCTTTGCCCTTCCAATATCCTCTCGGGGAATAATAAATGGACTCCATTATAATAATCATATAATTAATTACCCAGCCCCTAACATAATTTTACCTTTCATACCAGTTTTTACTAAGAAAGCAGCTAATTTTTCTCGAAGCGATTTATTTTTTACATTATTTATGGCATGAATTAATTTTATATCGGCGAGATGTCGTTGTTGTAAATTTTTATCTCGATAAGCAATATCGTGAACGTAACATGCTTGATCGATTCCATTTACGGGATATTCTCCAGGTCGCGGTTGATCTTGATCGTCAAGACGGATATCTAAACGATTCCCAGGCCCACAATAATTATAACCCGGTAAGTGTTTTTTCCCGGGATATTTCGCCCACGGCAATCCTGGTAATTTTCCCAACGCTGTAGCGGCGTCATAAATTTATATTTTTTTGTGCCACACTTGTCACATTTACCTGTCAGTGCACGTTTTTTTATTTTTTGTTATTATTGTTGTTAATCCAGTAGTTGACGTGGCAGTCTTGCATCAAACGCAATATAAATTCATATTATTTTCTATATGGATATAATTGACTTTTCTGCGACACGAAAACAAGAGCTAGTAAAGCATCACCCAGCGCTACCGAATTCTATCAGGATGATAATAATAGGTCCATCTGGATCAGGCAAAACACAATTATTGCTTAATCTCATCATGAGATGGCTGAAGTGGGATAAATTGTATTTAGTAGCTCGATCCGTGGATGATCAGCGATGCTATGAAGTACTTAAGGATTTTAATGAAAATGCAAAGTTGCTGAATAAACACGGTCACGTTATTGATTTTATCACCGATATTGATGAAGCGCCATCTGTAGATGGTCTGGATGGAAGTATTAATAATTTAGTAGTATAAGATGATGTCATGCGGGACAAACAATCAAATCCAGCTAGGATATTTTCTCGAAGTAGATATAAAAATACAGACGTGATTTATGTTACACAGCGTTATACACAAATACCTAAAGTAATAAGATAACTGCAATATTTTGGTTGTGTTTAACGGAGTTGATAATCATACGATGCAAAATATTTATTATGCTTGGTGTTCAGGTGACATGGACATGATTAAGTTCAAACACTTTTTTTCAAAAGCACAAGCTACCCCGTTTGGTTTTATAACAATAAACTTGCACGATCCTAGGTCAAGATATCGTAACGGACTTCATACAATATTTGGATAAAAACCACAGCAGCAAGGAGGGTGGGGTAACAAAAATGACGTGCACGAGCACATAAACGAACACTCACAAAAGTTCATAAACACGAATGTCAACGACGAAGTAACAGCGCGAACTAACCCCGGTGATTTCATAACGGAAAGTTAGAGGTTTCAGTTTGACGTTATTGACCTTTTTTTAAATTTTTTTTCGTGTGAAATCTTTGTTTTACATATGTTTGCTCGAATCCCATTTGTAGGGTTCACCCTCCCTGCTGCTGTATTTATACCAAAACTCCTCATGCAACAATTGAAGATCATTTCTCAGACATTAATCCGAGTAATGAAGGATTTTAAAGTACTCAACAACCTAAACGTAGCAATTTTAATGTTATTCAAACTGCACAAAGTTTAGCAAAGATAACAAGTACTGAATAGCAAATAGAGCCTTTCAGAGAAACATAGTAAACAAACAGCTGCAACTGGTCAAGCTCAATTGCAAGAACTATCTTTCAAAACAATAAAGCAAAGGAGAAACATACATGGAGAT
This sequence comes from Megalonaias nervosa, assembly GCA_016617855.1. Lineage (NCBI taxonomy): Eukaryota > Metazoa > Mollusca > Bivalvia > Unionida > Unionidae > Megalonaias > Megalonaias nervosa. Next base: position 29,815 of record JAECUM010029343.1, on the reverse strand, counting down.
TTGACCTATTTATACCATAGCCTAGACGAAACCTCAAATTCAAAATAAGTTGTTATTAAACGAAAATTTAAAACAAATGTAAGCTGGAAAGTGTGACACTTGGTACAGATTTTACAGCTGTAGCAACTCTTTCTCTAACTAGAGTGACTTAACGGGTATGTTTTGGACGATATTGTGTCACGGTACCTTTGCACCGTACCGGTAATAGTACGGAAGTACTAAAGTAATTTTGTTTACAAATATTTTTATATTAGAAACCAATTTTCATGACAAAGTAAGTACTATTTATTGTTTATTATTATTAATATACAAATACTATTATCGTTTATCTTTCAAAATGGTTGGCTTTGACACAAATTATTTTCGAATATTAGACTATTAGATCAGTAGTGTAACTTGTGAAGTGGAGACTTCAGTGTCAGTACTTCCTCTTTCTAACAAGATCGTTAATGTCAGCGCAATGACATTCACAGTGTCTTAGCTTTACTGTAAGCTTAATAATTCAAATTTAGTTACAATGTTTAGATGACACCTTGTGCAACAATTAACATACACAAATCAAATGTATCTACAATGCGGTACTGACAATTTTCCAGAAAGGTATGGGGTGAAATTTTCTTTCGAGCCTAGATATTGTATTTTCTTTTATATCAAATGATTTTGGTTAAATAATATAATTGATATAACCTGGTGTTACTTTGATGTAAATCAATTTAAGATATCTTTCCAGCTATTTGAGAGCCAGAGTTAAATAGCATCATAGATCCATTCCCTAGAAAATTAAATTGTTGGTCCCTAACGTATTTGTGGTAGTCCGTGTTTCGTATTGCGGTATGTACAACAATTATTTCGATTTATCGGACTATGGAATATTGGTACATGAGAGCTTCATAAATGTTTTAACAAGTGAAAGCAATGTGGACGGATCGCTTATGCATAAACCGTCTTTGAATACATCGCAATTCTGCTAAATCTGCCGAGGTGACGTTGAAGGTCTAACAAGAAGTAACGACGTTTACGTTGAAGGTTTAATGATGAGTACCAGGGAACAATTTGGTACTTCCAATGAGGGCGGATAGATCCAGAATGGTAAGTGGATAGGTAACCAATCATTCACGTGCTATCAATCGTCCCTTTGGAAGAAAAGTTTTCAGGACTATAGTTACTGTTAGTTACCTGTTATAGACTTCCAAAGAAATTTTATAATAATATTACACAAAATTACTTGGTAAACATTGCATGAAACGATGTATTGTCAGAACTGTATGTTTTGTTGTATAAGGTAGGGTCTATATATAATATAATAATGTGTGTGGCATTTATGCTTTTGTTTTTTGATACATGATGCACATGTTACATTCTGTAAAATATGCTGCGTTTTAGCGAACTCCAAACTACCGGTCCTATATTGGAGAATACACACAAATATTTGGGTTTTTATATCAAGTATCAACAATGAAATTATCATATTCAAGATATTTGAATTCACTTTCAGCTAATTTCAAACACAGTTTAATGGCTTTTGATGCATCCAAAAGTTTCATCTTTTATATGAATCGAAATTATTGAAATACTTGACGTACCGTATAATAATAATAATAATAATAATAATAATAATAATAATAATAACAGCTATTATTATTGTTATTATTATTATTATTATTATGGAGGTCCTAGAACGTGTCAATGAGTACTTAATTTTAATATATATATATATATATATATATAGAGAGAGAGAGAGAGAGAGAGAGAGAGAGAGAGAGAGAGAGACAGACAGACAGACAGACAGACAGACAGAGAATACGCGTTATCTTTAGCATATTACGCGATATATATACATTTTACATTCGAAGGAAACGAATCTTGTCACGTGAGCAGTTATTCACTACCCTCTTTGGAAATTGATACGTTGCCTATTTATAAATGTTTGAGCTATTGTGAGTTAATTGTACTTATGTTGATTAAATTAATCAAGGGAAAACTAACTATTTAAACATGAAAGATGCTCTAATTTAAACTTTAACTGTAGATAGCAGAGTACTACATATAGAGAATGGTTAGGTTCTTGAACACTATACCCACAATCATTGACTTACTGGCGTGTGAATATAAACAAGGCAATATTATGAATCACCAACAGGTAATTCAAACATGTAAATGTATTTACAGTTGATCTAAGTCATTATTATGCTTTAATTAACACTGCTACCGGCCATAAAATTGTTTGTATGCTAAATCGTAATGCCAAACGAAAGATTGAATCATATGCTAATGAGTGGTAATCGTTCGTTCAATACACAGATGGAGTATCGAGAATGGGGTATGTGGAGGTTGTTTTTTATTGGTGTTTAGATGGGCCTCGTTCTACTTTGAATCGAGATACGCAGCCAAGTGTACCAAACTAGACTGAGAAGGAGGTTATTATTTTCATCCTCGGCTTCTTCTTCATTCTTTCAATTTGTGTTTTTATACTACGTTTTATTAGAAAGTTGATGTAAAAGACGCTTTTGCTGTCTGATCTTGAGCCCGATCCATTTTCCAGTTCATCTTTAGTAATAAAATCAGTTTTAAAAATGTTAAAAGAAGGGATCTCTCTCTGGACATTTAACACCCATGAATCGGACTGGATGATAGTTATTTGATCTGCGTTTCTGACAATAAACAGCTTGAAGTCCAGGGTAAAATTTTAAAATTGTAAAACTTGACCCACGTTTGAACTTTCAGACGTCCTAAATCAAAACGTGAAGACTTACTTAGACTCGCTGGTAGTGGACAACAGCTGGTCTAAATGAAAAAGTTGCAGCTGAAATTTTAATGTCATATGTCGAAAATTCTAATTTCACAAAATGACCCAAATTATTGGTCTTCAAAGTTGCATTCCATGTTTTGATGTTTGCAACTTCATCTGCTTAATTACTTAGCGCTGGTTCCAATATCTGTTTACGGTGTTAAATGTAAGATTTGATCTGTTAAATTAACACCGCGATGGTTGAAATTTCAGTATTGCATGTCGAGAAATCAAGTTTATCAAGTTAAGGGCAAGGTGTGTTGACAGTTCTGTCACGATGTAATTTTTAAGAATTTTTGGAAAGTATAATTTTTTAGTTGTAATAAAATAATTCATGTAATTTTAATAAAGGGACAAGTTATTGAATTGTAATTTAAATTTACCTAACAGAGAAAATGATTGTTAGAAGTTTTGTATTAACTGATTTTGTAACAAAACCATCAGTGCTACAGCTATATATTGTAAAACAAGTAGATGCTATTATTCATTGTAAATGGTGGCTCTACGCCAGCTTCATTATAAGAAAACAGGTGTATCTGGTGGGACTATATTCAGTACAAGCTATTGTTTACGAATTCCCAGACATTGACGTAAACAAAAGCTAGTCAGGGTCTGAGTGTACACGGAGATGTTTCTGGCCAATCCAAGTGTTATTTATGATGGTCATGCGTGATGCAAGGTTAAAGTGAAACTGGAGATTGTAAGGCATTCCCTATTATAGTTAAACTGACGCCTCCCAGAATACGGATCACTATATATACCCTACACACCTACAGCTTCGTCAGCAAGTGCTGCCGTAGACTTCGATCTTCACTTCCTGTTTTCCAGGTAAAAGTAATGTAATTAGATATAGATAGAGATTTTTCTGAGTAACACATTTAGAGATTATTTCATCTGCCTCTGGAAAGTTTCTAGCATGTTATTGTTGTTATTATTATTATTATTATTATTATTATTATTATTATTATTATTATTATTATTATTATCATCATTATTATTGACCGCTCCGGTGGCCGAGTCATACCAAAGACTTAAAAAAAATGGTACTAACAGCAGCATTACTAGGTTAGTGTTAGGACTGGCCGGCCTGGTGTCAGGATAATGTGACTGGGTGGGACATCATGCCACATGCCTGCGGCATGATGCCCCAGTGCTAGACATCACTGTAAACTGCCACACTGCAGACATCGAAGCGATATCACTGAAAAATTGTTAAAGCTACGTTAAAAATCTAAATCACATCACATCACACATTATTATTATTATTATTGTTATTATCGCTATACAAAATAAATTTTAAACATTGTGTTTCTTGGATTGTTTAAATTTATTTAGAATTTGTGTTAATGTAGAATATTAAGCTTGGTTTTTGTAAAAATCGTTTGCTACCAACTTCATCCTACAAATAATTGATTTACAAGTAAAATACTTTCGAAATTACAGAAAATAATATTCCAGCTTAGAATTAAGCTTAAACAAAATGCATTGATTGAAAATAACCTTGCTACTAATTTGTAATATTTTACTCTTGAGTATTTTTGCACTATTGGCAAGTTATTTGGCTTTGAATTCTGAAATACGCAAATTGTAGAATTGTGTGAGTTGGTAAGCTCTAATTAAATGAAATATTTTAACTATATATTTTTAATGAATTGTGTCTAATTTGCCTTCTATATCTAATGCAGTTTCTTTAACTTTAATAAGGAATTGCTGCCGTAGACTTAGACCTTAACTTCCTGTTTTCCAGTTCCATCCCAGTAGCTCTTCGCACATATTAGCGATGTGACGCCTATATAGCTAGAGTGACACGGCCGCTTAAGGAACTCAGAATGACACCTTTCTCTCTCTCTCTCTCTCTCTCTCTCTCTCTCTCTCTCTCTCTCTCTCTCTCTCTCTCTCTCTCTCTCAATCTGAGCATCGTTCCATCAAATGAGTGGGAAATGATGAAAGAGCTTTATCTACGATAAACGGACCATCACAACATTGTTTGAATTACCCATTAAATGTGGGAAAAAGAATTATTAAAACACCCCTTTCGTTAAACTTCCATTGTTTATGTCGCATTATTTAATTGTATTTGCTGACTTAGCGGTCGTTGAAAATTTCATTTTCTATGTCGAGTTTTCAAACTTTAGTTTTTGACCAACACACCGATGGATGAAATTACAATCTTGTATGTCGAGAATTGTGATTTCACACGTTGAATTTAAATGTTTATTATGAAACTTGTAATGTGTTTTCACATTTTCTTTGTTGAATTACCATGGACCGATCCATTGGCTTAAGTGGTCGGAGTGCACGCCTCGGGTGCGGGAGGTCGCGGGTTTGAACCACGACCGAGTCATACCAAAGACTTACAGCTTGGCTCTCAGGTTAGTGTTAGGACTTGTCGGCCTGCTGTAAGGATAATGTGACTGGAAGGGACGTGATGCTGCATGTCTGCGGCATGATACCCCATGTTTGAAACATTGCATATATTTTCTAATATTGTTATGGGATGATTATCTGATCAATGATCGGGTAAATATGTCTGCCCCTACCCCCATAACCTTCCTCACCATGGTCTTCAATGACTTCTATTATGTTTATAAAATGTTTAATTGTGTACCTGAAATACTTCAATGGGAGACTGTTTTCAATTTTTTTTTAAACTGTCAGTTCCATCAGCATTGTTAGTCCCATAGCAATACAACTTTGAATGTAGATGAATCTCGGTGTACGACAAAATGTTTACCCCTCAATGCTACTTTTCATTTTTCTTTTCGACCCCAGATCATTGGTAAGACAGACATAGCAGCAACGTTTTCGATGGAGGCGTCTGCGTTGTTAACTGCTGATGTTTTTTTATTCCAAATTGTTTTTCTTAAACAATATTGTACATTCTCCTCTAACTATGTAATAATATGTATGACCCTAAAACAATCCATTCTATAACATGCTCCCTTCCCCCTTTACCTTCGGTTCAAATTCACAGAAAACTTGCGTACGAGTTCTGGTTATTCATATATTTGCTAATACTTCCTAAACTCCTTAATAGATTCTCATCAAACTTGATATTCGTCATTATAAAGCTAAGGTAATTCATTCATTCTCACCCTTACGATCTTGGAGGCAGGGTCACAGTCGTATAAAGTTTGCAATAATGTTTTGGTTAAAGTGTTTTCATTTGCTAATATATATTAACTCTTTTGATCAAAACCAAATCAATGACGAATTCATGTTTTATTACAAAATAAATTAAAATATGACAGGATCATATAGATCAGCAAACACTCAAACGGGTCCACATAGAAACGCAGCGTACGTCGTCAGGACCATTAACCTAGAAAATAATAATAATAATAATAATAATAATAATAATAATAATGATAGTAATAATAATAACAATGGCAGTAACAACACCAATAGCAACAATAACAATACAAACGAGTATGTCTTTTAGAAACATAAATCATATAATTATACTACCGCTAACAATAATTGTCTTAAATTAATGCGATTTTCATAATGTTAACAGCCTCCATCTTTCCACATCATTTAAAAAATCTGTGTCTTTAACATATATTTTCCGAGTTCCACGTTGATTTATAATAAAGACTGTCTAGAGACCGTCTGCTATTCTGACTTGAAAATTAAATAAAGGCCTATAGTAAACTTTTCCCTCAGACTGATAAATCTTTCTAAACTTGACTGTTGCGTTCATTAGCACCTCATTTGCGTACCTATTTCATTCAATAATAATCTCCATATAGACCAATTCCACCTTGTCCGCCCTTTCCTCCATATCCACCCAATCCGCTGAATCCTCCAGTCAATAAGGAACCACCGCCATATCCTCCTTGACCGTATACACCAAGTCCTCCCTTGCCAAGTCCACCAGAACTAAGACCGCCATTAACGGTGCCTTTGTTCCCGAGTCCGTAACCACCAAAGCCGAGACCGCCGCCAATGACTCCTATTTGGCTTTGTCCATAGCCACCAAAGCCAAGACCGCCGTTCACAACTCCACCTTTACCGAGTCCGTAGCCCCCAAAACCAACACCGCCACTTAGGACTCCTCCTTGGCCGAGTCCGTAGCCACCATAACCAAGACCACCTTTTCCAAGGCCTAAACCACCATAGCCAAAACTGCTGCCTATGATTCCTCCTTGGCTAGAACCGTAACCACCATAACCAAGACTGCCTTGGCCGATTCCATGACCTAATCCTGCCTTTCCAAATCCGTATGCACCCAAACTAAGACCTCCTTTTCCGATTCCATATCCACCATATGCATCATCGTAGTCACCGATGTTACCTAGGCCACCCAAAAATCCACCACTATAGCTACCTGTGCCGAATGTGGCGCTGGCAACAGTAAGGCAGGTAAAAGCGAGGCAAATGAATTCCCTCATAGTTGTCAAATGTGCTGAAAGCAATAGATTTTGACATTAAATATTATATAGAACGTATACGTGTTGTGGATAACACGACGGCTTTGCAACTCTCTTGTACCGGGTTCAACAACTGTTTCCAAAACATGAAAAACGGATGATGTCAGTCACTAATGACCTGCCGGATTTATTCGCTAAATTCCGGTTTCTTTCATTTTATTAACCATTTCATGGCACCCCACTTGACGTCTACCATAAATGTTTTGGGTTAAAAAACTGTCTCCTAAATTAAACCAATATGCAGCAATTTTTCTAAACTACCAAAAGTGTCCAAATTTTCGGAACGCTCAAGTAAGTATTTTACATAGCAGTTGATCATTAGCAAATTTTTGAAACACATTTCAATCATAATTGTTCTTTTACTTTTTTATGGAAAATTGTTCCCAATGTGAGATTTAACTTTTAGAACATAACAGACATTTCAGGTCCAATAAACTATTGTGTAATTAGCTTTGAAGGAAAAGAAATAGTATTTTGTAACAGGACAGAGACTGTTTTGTTGTTGTTATGGGTTTAACGCCATCTTTCATAACAGGATAGGCTATCCATAATGGCCAGTAAAATGGGTGGAAGAAGAACATGCGAAAATCAGTGTAAGAACCAACCACCTACGAGAAACTATTGGCAACTTTCTCACATACTAACATTTGTCGAGCCCGAGTCTCGAACACACGCGGACTGAGATGAGATGGCAGTGATCGGTAAAGGCGAGCCCATTAAACCACTCGGCCACCCGAGGCGCCTTAAAACCTTCTTCTCATTTCACCTACTTACGCTGTCTTTAACGTGTTTTCTATGTCAAGCCAATTTGGGCTTCACTCAAAGACATAGAATGTATAGACTTCTAACTTTTATAGAGGATAGGTGGATTAGGTTATCGTAAATTTTTATGTGAAAATACCAAAACGGGGTAACGGTGTCGTGCCAAAGAAACATAATAAAAGTAGAAAATTACAAAGTCTATATAAAATATGCGTGTTTTGACATTACGACATAATTGACGGGGAATAAAACACACCGAATAAGTAGGAATTTTCAACGTACACAATTACACTTTGTGCAGACAAACTAAGATCAGGTTAGGATAGGTCGTAAAGGAAACAGTATGTGTCGCGTCTTTATGCATTAAACAAAATTATGTGAAAACGGTATATTTATAAGTTACCATACAATAAAGTTTGATGCGGAGTTTACTGGAAAATTCATTTGAGGTAATTACTTGAAGCTGGAAGTTCAGAAATGCAAATTGTTACGCTACTAATTCACATAAGCACAAATGAGTAAAAAGGTGCTGATAAGGAAACAAATTTTTAAAACTCAAACCCACGGCACATTGTTATATTTTGACTAATATGCAAATATATTTTCAGTGAATATTTTTTCTAAAAATGAGAGAGAGAGAGAGAGAGAGAGAGAGAGAGAGAGAGAGAGAGAGAGAGAGAGAGACGGAGTCGCGAGTCACCTTTTGGTTATGGTTCTTCCTGGTAGACAATGCGTTGGAATGGAAATCATGGTGCGGATGTTTGTCTTTTATACCCCATTTTTGCTTGTGTCAGCTGATTCCACCTGTGACCAGCTAATGATGGATCGCAATCGATATGCGAGATAGGTAAACACTACAGCATGATCAATGATCCATAATCCAGACATCTTTGCGATTCTATTGTGCCACAATAATAACGAAATTGATAGGTTTGTAGCCCGTTTAGAACTCGTAAATATGTGTCAATGCGATCATTCACCACTGTTTAGTGTCTCTTGCAAGATGGTAGTCACCTGTCCAGCAATATGAAATATATGTTTGATACTTATGTCTCCAAACATTCAAGACACGAGCGTTTATTCATTAGGATTAGCTATAGTTTTCATCTCATTTTCGCAAGTGGGTTGTTTTTCTTTTTTTTTTTTTTTTTTTTTTTTTTTGGAACTATACATCTTTGTGCAAATTTACATTTTCGCCTATGTTTAGACAGGGAACACATGAGAGAGGGAGAGAGAGAGAGAGAGAGACTGAGAAAGCGACTATTAAAATGATATCAAAATATTTTTCCAAAGCAGGGAATAGTAATTGCATCAAGCATCATTCGAGAAAAGATTATGGTCATTTTGTAAATATTTATCTGGCCTAACTTTCACCAAGGAAGTCTAAATATCAGCAATTTTACTGTTTTCATGGAATGAATTTCATCAGGGTTTGGTTCCTACTCTAAATACAAGCGATCATTTTATACACGTCGTGCAATCTAAAGAGTTTAAGGCAGAATCGATTACATTCAAAAATGAAAATGCTCGCTGAAACAGTAAACTTTATCTAAACTGTATGTGTTCTACACACACTCTCCGATAGTTGTACGATTTCTGACTTAGAAAAGTTGGAAAAATTTCACATTGAAACAAATGAATGTTTAATTGATAAAGGTAATAATGTTATTATTATTATTATTATTATTATTATTATTATTATTATTATTATTATTATCACCAGAATAATAATTGAATTACCAAGTCTTAATTTTTGTTATGAATCATTTCTGGCTCTTTGCTAAACTCCCGTATTTACAGCGACACAGAAAGGCTATCTGCAATGCATGCATACACGTACTCAAATATTACATATTCATCATAATCCCAGTTTGTTTTCTTTATGCATATTTCTGCTAGATTAAACTTGATATATTCTGCTGAGAAGAAGTTTTCACTTTCCTCTAGATCCACGTGTTTTCGGCTATACTATATTAATTCAAATTAATTATCTTTTGTGATGAAATTATTTATCGAAAACCCATCCCCCAACGTGTAAATGTGTCAACTAATCCTGTTTTAGGGCGAGAGTTTGTTCATAATATTAAACAGGGTGAATTCAATGAGGCAAGAAGCCCAAGTTTGCCTGATATGGTTCTACTAGCTGTTATCTGCCTAAATAACAAAGGCATGTACAATTGGCCAAGAAATTTGTGTTAATACATGCTTTCGGACATATTAAGGTTTTATGTATTGTATTTATTGAGGATGGCAAACATTATTTCTGCACCCAACTTGAAAAGGTGTTTGCCAAGATTTTATCCTTTTAGCTGTGACACCAAATCTGGCGGCAGATCATTATTATTTGTATAGCTTGCAAATTATGTCAAATGGATTTTGTAAACTTTATTCAGTTTCTCATCATTTTCTGAAATATTGTTTCAAAGCTTCCTTCGGCATTTATTACATAGTTGCGTTTGACAATGCAAAGTCAACTCTAGCACAAATCGGAAATATGCTCATGCCAGAATAGTGTCAATACTGTTTAGAGATTTTCTGAGTATAATAACGGTCTGAAAATTAAACCACCTTATAAAGAGTTAAACTTAATATGTTAAATGAATTTTAAATTACGTATGTTATGTTTCTACCATTCTGTTTTTGTCCTACGATATAAATGTTAAAAAGCGAATTGGGAAACCTTCACGCTAGATTGGAATGAAAGTAAAAATCAATGTATTTAATATGTTGGGCCCCACATTAGACACATTTGTTAAAACTCCTGTTACAAATGTCAGAGTTATTTTCACCCGCTGGGCATGACTTATGGGGAAAGAGACAGTAAAATGCACATTAAGGAACAATATCCAAGACAAATGCAACTCGGTCTAGACATAGATTTGTTTGACAACACGACCAGGCGAGAAACGCGTTGACTATGCGAAATGTTATAACGACTGTGCTCGGTTTAAATAATATTACATCAGAGTAGGACACTTGGGACGGCTCGGAAAGTAGGATGACAGCAAACTTGATCACTATATGTCCTTTAATCTATGATACATTATGATTCATTTATCAGCAAATGCAGCACTATAGTTGCAGTTCATAACTAAATACTTATTCTTGACCCTATACAATGGGCAGAATTTAATCATATTTTATTGACAATTTTTGTATTTGATAACCTCGGGTAAGTTCATGGCTAATATTTATATTAGCGTCCTACTGATTCATTATGGTAATGCCACTTGCGAAGAAAGGCTTTTAGGTGAAAACATTTACCAGATTTACGATATTTCAGTTCAATTTTAGTAAAGTTTGCTATGGAAAGAAATAGGACTTCGATTAAAACTGGTAAATTTTAAGTCTTCCAGGACAATACTTACTTGACATTCATTGAGTTGGTGTAATAATACTGAATTTATTTTAGCTCATGAAGGTGGTGAAGAAAACAAGCCGAATGACATAGACAATTTTGTACCTTAGCACAGCTTAATATATTATGTTAATTAAGTATTCAATTTAGCAGTATATATGTTGAATGTACCCAGTGAAAGCATCCTACCCCCAGAAAAACATATGTTTCAGTCAACTATGTAACAACATAAAACAACCAATTAAACAAATGCACAGCTAACACATCCCCGTCAAAAACAAATGACCAACATTTCCTGGGGAGAAAATCCTCAGCATTTACTAAAGTAATTTTTGCATAAATTCCCCAGACATCATACAAACGTCAATGCCATTATTGCGCAGATAGTCGACTGATAAACTTTATGATTATTTATTGCGTCAGAGCAAAAATAGAATTTAGTACTTTATATAATGAGACCTACCCTCATTAAAAACACCGGTACAGATCATACCAGACTACATAAACTATCTCCATATTAAAGAGTGAAAAAGTAAATTTCCATGGTTTTTATCAAGGGATAAACAGATGTATCTTTCCATAGATAACATACGGATGTTGCTCAAGCTGGTATAAAGATGGGTATAAGCGTGCAACCATGCATTTATATATGTACTGTGTTTACTTAAAATGTAGAAATTCATCGATCGTGTATTATTAAAATACGAAATATATACCTGGAAATTCCCGTATAGTGTCAAGAGACATAGATATTCTGTTTTTTTCCGCTTGGATGCATGCCATAAAATGCTTTACAAACAGCTGTATTAGAATGTTATGTCATTTGTTAACAGAGGTCGAGATTGAAATATATATTAGTATTTTCTGTTACAATTGTATGATTTATAGTATCAATGCAACAGACAACGTATTATGCAAATATCTGGAATTCAGTCTAAAAGTGAAAACAACAAACAAAACAATATAAAATTGATTGAGACAGAATTTGCAGGGGTACAAGTTATTTGCCGATTTCTGTGTAAACCATTAACTTACAGGTTATTTCAAAAGACTTTCTTACATCGAGTAACTAAACTGTAACTACAGTGATGCATTTACTCCTTCGCATTGCTAACTGGAGAAGCTCGATGTCTGGAAAGGTTATTTAAGTACTTTCTACAATCGTGGAGAAAACGTACTGATTGCAAAAGTTCATTTATTGTCAACATATTCATTCGAGGATGTTATTCCTTTCTAGTATTTATCCACCAAAGTCTCAGGGATATGCGTGGGAACACTTCCTTCTACAAACTTTCTAGTAGCTACATCATCTAAGCATTGGATGTGGATGTAATTCATTTGTAAGTCACCGTTTATTCACTGATCATGTGAAAATCTTTATCATTTGTGTTATCGAGTAATTTTAAATTAAACTGAAAAACTTTTTGGCCTTTTAAAGAGATTTCTTCTGCCATGTTATGTCATTAACATGCAAAACATATATTACACGTATACCTTGAAAATCTTTTCCAGTTTTATCTTCAACTAAAATTCTAATATTTAATCTGTTTGTTGTACTTCTTTAAGTTTGCTTGTAATGACTTTTTTGGATTTTACAATCATTTCAACAGGTAGATACTCAAGTAAACTTGAATTATTTGAAGTAATTTATATGATCAAGAAAACTGAATAAATTGTTTCAACAAGTTCATGGTGTACACTCTTTAATTATTGCAAGAGTTACTGAATATTTTAAATTTTGTTTCAAACAAACAATTTCAATACTTTCTTCATTATTAGCCGCCATTAACTATACATTTCATGGTTATTGACACTATCACTAAAACTGTTTTTGCCAACCTATCGTTAATGTACAGAATGAATTGACATTGATTGACTTCTTGTTGGGAGGTTCAATTTGCTTTCTTTGCTGTTTAAGTTTGCTTATAATATTTTAAAACCCGACTATTGTATTTTCTGAAATTAATCGACCATTGATCATCTGTGATATCCATTAGATTTGGAGATTAGATGCCTATTTATGTTCGCAATATATGGCAATTTTCCATTTTAAGCAGCTTAAATTAAACACTCAATATTCAAGCAACGATTTGCTAGTAACGTTATATAGTCCTATACTGTCACAGCTGAAAGCGTCTCTATAAGATTATTTCTCCTCTGTGTTCACCTCGCTTAAAACGGTCATTTTTACCTCTCTGTATTCATACCAAAACTTCTCATGCAACAATTGAAGATCATTGTTCAGACATTAATCCATGTAATGAAGGATTTTAAAGTACTAAAAAATCTAAATGTAGCAATTTTAATGTTATTCAAACTGCACAAAGTTTAGCAAAGATGACAATTACTGAATGGCAAATAGAGCCTTTCAGAGAAACATAGTAAACAAACAGCTGCAACTGGTAAAGCTCAATTTGCAAGACCTATCTTTCAAAACACTAAAGCAAAGGAGAAACATACTTGGAGATTTGACCTATTTAGACCATAACCTAGACGAAACCTCAAATTCAAAATAAGTTGTTATTAAACGAAAGTTTAAAACAAATGTAAGCTGGAAAGTGTGACAGTTGGTACAGATTTTACAGCTGTAGCAACTCTTTCTCTAACTAGAGTGACTTAACGGGCATTTTTTGGACGATATTGTGTCACGGTACCTTTGCACCGTACCGGTAATAGTACGGAAGTACTAGAGTAATTTTGTTTACAAATATTTTTATATTAAAAACCAATTTTCATGACAAAGTAAGTACTGTTTATTGTTTATTATTATTAATATACTAATAATATTATCGTTTATCTTTCAAAATGGTTGGCTTTGACACAAATTATTTTCGAATATTACAAATATAATTTTCATTTTGAATTATATGTTTCACCCTTGTCTTGTATGCCAATATTACATCAGAATGGAATTTTGTTTAAAGATTCGGGTCAAATTCAACTTTTGGAAAATTTGATAGGAAATAAAGAATTTGAAAATGTCATTTTTAGGTTTATTTTACCTTTTGTTAATATGTTTTGTAATGTGTTTATAGAACCGACAATCAGCCTACAAGTGTCAGGAGTGCGGTTGTTTTCTGTTTGAATTTTTAGTATTTTCCCTTGTCTAAAAATATTTTGTTTTGTTTCTTCAGTGAATGTTTTTCTATACTGACACTCTCTGATACATATCTTACGTGAGAGTGGGCATCTAACTCAGAGTTTCCCTAACTATTAGATCAGTTGTGTAACTTGTAAAGTGGAGACTTCAGTGTCAGTACTTCCTCTTTCTAACAAGATCGTTAATGTCAGCGCAATGACATTCACAGTGTCTTAGCTTTACTGTAAGCTTAATAATTCAAATTTAGTTACAATGTTTAGATGACACCTTGTGCAACAATTAACATACACAAATCAAATGTATCTACAATGCGGTACTGACAATTTTCCAGAAAGGTATGGGGTGAAATTTTCTTTCGAGCCTAGATATTGTATTTTCTTTTACATCAAATGATTTTGGTCAAATAATATAATTGATATAATCTGGTGTTATTTTGATGTAAATCAAAGTAATATATCTTTCCTGCTATTTGAGAGCCACAATTAAATAGCATCATAGATCCATTCCCTAGAAAATTAAATTGTTGGTCCCTAACATATTTGTGGTAGTCCATGTTTCGTATTGCGGTATGTATAACAATTATTTCGATATAACGTGACACAAACGTTCTCAAGGTGAAACACTCACTGACAGTACCAGTACCGATTTGAAGTCTGATTTATCGGACTATGGAATATTGGTATATGAGAGCTTCATAAATGTTTTAACAAGTGAAAGCAATGTGGACGGATCGCTTATGCATAAACCGTCTTTGAATTCATTGCAATTCAGCTAAATCTGCCGAGGTTACGTTGAAGGTCTAACAACAAGTAACGACGTTTACGTTGAAGTTTTAATGATGAGTACCAGGGAACAATTTGGTACTTTCCAATGAGGGCGGATAGATCCAGAATGGTAAGTGGATAGGTAACCAATCATTCACGTGCTATCAATTGTCCCTTTGGAAGAAAAGTTTTCAGGACTATAGTTACTGTTAGTTACCTGTTATAGATTTCCAACGAAATTTTATAATAATATTAAACCAAATTACTTGGTAAACATTGTATGAAACGATGTATTGTCGGAACTGTATGTGTTGTTGTATAAGGTAGAGTCTATACATAATATAATAATGTGTGTGGCATTTATGCTTTTGTTTTTTGATACATGATGCACATGTTACAATCTGCAAAATATGCTACGTTTTAGCGAACTCCAAACTACCGGTCCTACATTCGAGAATACACACAAATATTTGGGTTTTTATATGCAGTATCAACAATGAAATTATCATATTCAAGATATTTGAATTCACTTTCAGCTAATTTCAAACACAGTTTAATGGCTTTTGATGCATCCAAAAGTTTCATCTTTTATATGAATCGAAATTATTGAAATACTTGACGTACCGTATAATAATAATAATAATAATAATAATAATAATAATAATAATAACAGCTATTATTATTGTTATTATTATTATTATTATTATGGAGGTCCTAGAACGTGTCAATGAGTACTTAATTTTAATATATATATATATATATATATATAGAGAGAGAGAGAGAGAGAGAGAGAGAGAGAGAGAGAGAGAGACAGACAGACAGACAGACAGACAGACAGAGAATACGCGTTATCTTTAGCATATTACGCGATATATATACATTTTACATTCGAAGGAAACGAATCTTGTCACGTGAGCAGTTATTCACTACACTCTTTGGAAACTGATACGTTGCCTATTTATAAATGTTTGAGCTATTGTGAGCTAATTGTATTTATGTTGATTAAATCAATCAAGGGAAAACTAATTATTTAAACATGAAAGATGCTCTAATTTAAACTTTAACTGTAGATAGCAGAGTACTACATATAGAGAATGGTTAGGTTCTTGAACACTATCCCCACAATCATTGACTTACTGGCGTGTGAATATAAACAAAGCAATATTATGAATCACCAACAGGTAATTCAAACATTTAAATGTATTTACAGTTGATCTAAGCCATTATTATGCTTTAATTAACACTGCTACCGGCCATAAAATTGTTTGTATGCTAAATCGTAATGCCAAACGAAAGATTGAATTATATGCTAATGAGTGGTAATCGTTCTTTTAATGCACGGATGGAGTATCGGGAATGGGGTATGTGGAGGTTGTTTTGTATTTGTGTTTAGATGGGCCTCGTTCTACTTTGAATCGAGATACGCAGCCAAGTGTACCAAACTAGACTGAGAAGGAGGTTATTATTTTCATCCTCGTCTTCTTCTTCATGCTTTCAATTTGTTTTTTATACTACGTTTTATTAGAAAGTTGATGTAAAAGACGCTTTTGCTGTTTGATCTTGAGCCCGATCCATTTTCCAGTTCATCTTTAGTAATAAAATCAGTTTTAAAAATGTTAAAAGAAGGGATCTCTCTCTCTCTGGACATTTAACACTCATGAATCGGACTGGATGATAGTTATTTGATCTGCGTTTCTGACAATAAACAGCTTGAAGTCCAGGGTAAAATTTTAAAATTGTAAAACTTGACCCACGTTTGAACTTTCAGACGTCCTAAATCAAAACGTGAAGACTTGCTTAGACTCGCTGGTAGTGGATAACAGCTGGTCTAAATGAAAAAGTTGCAGCTGAAATTTTAATGTCATATGTCGAAAATTCTAATTTCACAAAATGACCCAAATTATTGGTCTTCAAAGTTGCATTCCATGTTTTGATGTTTGCAACTTCATCTGCTTAATTACTTAGCGCTGGTTCCAATAACCGTTTACGTTGATGAATGTAAGATTTGATCTGTTAAATTAACACCGCGCTGGTTGAAATTTCAGTATTGCATGTCGAGAAATCAAGTTTATCAAGTTAAGGGCAAGGTGTGTTGACAGTTCTGTTACGATGTAATTTTTAAGAATTTTTGGAAAGTGTAATTTTTTAGTTGTAATAATAATTCATGTAATTTTAATAAAGGGACAAGTTATTGAATTGTAATTTAAATTTACCTAACAGAGAAAATGATTGTTAGAAGTTTTGTATTAACTGATTTTGTAACAAAGCCATCTGTGCTACAGCTATATATTGTAAAACAAGTAGATGCTATTATTCATTGTAAATGGTGGCTCTACGCCAGCTTCATTATAAGAAAACAGGTGTATCTGGTGGGACTATATTCAGTACAAGCTATTGTTTACGAATTCCCAGACATTGACGTAAACAAAAGCTAGTCAGGGTCTGAGTGTACACGGAGCTGTTTCTGGCCAATCCAAGTGTCATTTATGATGGTCATGCATGATGCAAGATTAAAGTGAAACTGGAGATTGTAAGGCATTCCCTATTATGGTAAAACTGACGCCTCCCAGAATACGGATCACTATATATACCCTACGCCCCTACAGCTTCGTCCGCAAGTGCTGCCGTAGACTTCGACCTTCACTTCCTGTTTTCCAGGTAAGAGTAATGTAATTAGATATATTTATAAATTTTTCTGTGTAATACATTAAGAGATTATTTCATCTGCCTCTGGGATGTTTCTAGCATGTTATTGTTGTTATTATTATTATTATTATTATTATTATTATTATTATTATTATTATTATTATTATCGCTATACAATATAAATTTTTAAACATAGTGTTTCTTGGATTGTTTAAAATTATTTAGAATTTGTGTTAATGTAGAATATTAAGCTTGGTTTTTGTAAAAATGGTTTGCTACCAACTTCATCCTACAAATAATTGATTTACAAGTAAAATACTTTCGAAATTATAGAAAATAATATTCCAGTTTAGAATTAAGCTTATTTTACTCTTGAGTACTTTTGCACTATTGGCACGTTATTTGGCTTTGAATTCTGAAATACGCAAATTGGAGAATTGTGTGAGTTGGTAATCTCTAATTAAATGAAATAGTTTAGCTATATATATTTTTAATGAATTGTGTTTAATTTGCCTTCTATATCTAATGTAGTTTGTTTAACTTTAATAAGGAATTGCTGCCGTAGACTTAGACCTTGACTTCCTGTTTTCCAGTTCCATCCCAGTAGCTCTTCGCACATATTAGCGATGTGACGCCTATATCGCTAGAGTGACACGGCCGCTGAAGGAGCTCAGAATGACACCTTTGTCACTCTCTCTCTCTCTCTCTCTCTCTCTCTCTCTCTCTCTCTCTCTCTCTCTCTCTCTGATAGTCGTTCCATCAAATGAGTGGGAAATGATGAAAGAGCTTTATCTACGATAAACGGACCATAACAAGATGGTTTAAATTACACATTAACTTTGGAAAAAAGAATTATTAAAACACCCCTTTCGTTAAACTTCCATTGTTTATGTCGCATTATTTAATTGTATTTGCTGACTTAGCGGTCGTTGAAAATTTCATTTTCTATGTCGAGTTTTCAAACTTTAGTTTTTGACCAACACACCGATGGATGAAATTACAATCTTGTATGTCGAGAATTGTGATTTCACACGTTGAATTTAAATGTTTATTATGAAACTTGTAATGTGTTTTTACATTTTCTCTGTTGAATTACCTTATATCGCTCAATTGGCTTAAGTGGTCGGAGTGCACGCCTCGGATGCGGGAGGTCGCGGGTTTGAACCCCGACCGAGTCATACCAAAGACTTACAGCTTGGCTCTCAGGTTAGTGTTAGGACTTGTCGGCCTGCTGTAAGGATAATGTGACTGGGAGGGACGTGATGCATATGTGCGGCATGATACCCCATGTTGAAAATATTGCATGCATTTTCTAATATTGTCATGCGATGATTGTCTGATCAATGATCGGGTAAATATGTCTGCCTCCACCCCCTATACAGCATCCCTCACCATGGTCTTCAATGACTTCTATTATGTTTATAAAATGTTTAATTGTGTACCTGAAATACTTCAATGGGAGACTGTTTTAATTTTTTTTAAAAAGTCAGTTCCTTTCGCATCGTTAGTCCCATAGCAATACAACTTTGAATGTAGATGAATCATGGTGTACGACAAAATTTAAGTGGTACCCTGTAATCCAATGTTTACCCTTCAATACTACTTTTCATTTTTCTTTTCGACTCCAGATCACTTGTAAGAAAGACATAGCAGCAACGTTTTCGATGGAGGCGTCTGCGTTATCAACTGCTGATGTTTTTTATTACAAATTGTTTTTCCTAATCAATATTGTACATTCTCATCTAACTTGGTAATAATATCTATGACCCTAAAACAATCCATTCTATAACATGCTCCCTACCCCCTTTACCTTCGGTTCAAATTCACAGAAAACTTGCGTACGAATTCTGGTTAGTCATATATTTGCTAATATTTCCTAAACTCCTTAATAGATTCTCATCAAACTTGATATTCGTCATTATAAAGCTAAGGTAATTCATTCATTCTCACCCTTACAATCTTGGAGGCAGGGTCACAGTCGTATAAAGTTTGCAATAATGTTTTGGTTAAAGTGTTTTCATTTGCTAATATATATTAACTCTTTTGATCAAAACCAAATCAATGACGAATTCATGTTTTATTACAAAATAAATTACAATATGACAGGATCATATAGATCAGCAAATACTCAAACGGGTTCAAATAGCAACGCAGCGTACGTCGTCAGGACCATTAACCTAGAAAATAATAATAATAATAATAATAATAATAATAATAATAATAATAATGGCAGTAACAACACCAATAGCAACAATAACGATACAAATAAATTTGTCTTTTAGAAATATAAATCATATAATTATATTACCGCTAACAATAATTGTCTTAAATTAATGCGATTCTCATAATGGTAACAGCCTCCATTTTGCCACATCATTTAAAAAATCTGTGTCTTTAACATGCATTTTCCGAGTTCCACGTTGATTTATAATAAAGACAGTCTAAAGACCGTCTGCTATTCTGACTTGAAAATTAAATAAAGGCCTATAGTAAACTTTTCCCTCAGACTGATAAATCTTTCTAAACTTGACTGTTGCGCGTTCATTAGCACCTCATTTGCGTACCTATTTCATTCAATAATAATCTCCATATAGACCAATTCCACCTTGTCCGCCCTTTCCTCCATATCCACCCAATCCGCTGAATCCTCCAGTCAATAAGGAACCACCGCCATATCCTCCTTGACCGTATACACCAAGTCCTCCCTTGCCAAGTCCACCAGAACTAAGACCGCCATTAACGGTGCCTTTGTTCCCGAGTCCGTAACCACCAAAGCCGAGACCGCCGCCAATGACTCCTACTTGGCCTTGTCCATAGCCACCAAAGCCAAGACCGCCGTTCACAACTCCACCTTTACCGAGTCCGTAGCCACCAAACCCAAGACCGCCGTTCACGACTGCACCTTTGCCGAGTCCGTAGCCCCCAAAACCAACACCGCCACTTAGGACTCCTCTTTGGCCGAGTCCGTAGCCACCATAACCAAGACCACCTTTTCCAAGGCCTAAACCACCATAGCCAAAACTGCTGCCTATGATTCCTCCTTGGCTAGAACCGTAACCACCATAACCAAGACTGCCTTGGCCCATTCCATGACCTAATCCTGCCTTTCCAAATCCGTATGCACCCAAACTAAGACCTCCTTTTCCGATTCCATATCCACCATATGCATCATCGTAGTCACCGATGTTACCTAGGCCACCCAAAAATCCACCACTATAGCTACCTGTGCCGAATGTGGCGCTGGCAACAGTAAGGCAGGTAAAAGCGAGGCAAATGAATTCCCTCATAGTTGTCAAATGTGCTGAAAGCAATAGATTTTGACATTAAATATGATATAGAACGTATACGTGTTGTGGATAAGACGACGGCTTTGCAACTCTCTTGTACCGGGTTCAACAACTGTTTCCAAAACATGAAAAACGGATGATGTCAGTCACTAATGACCTGCCGGATTTATTCGCTAAATTCCGGTTTCTTTCATTTTATTAACCATTTCATGGCACCCCACTTGACGTCTACCATAAAGTTTTGGGTTATAAAACTGTCACCTAAATTAAACCAATATGCAGCAATTTTTCTAAACTACCAAAAGTGTCCAAATTTTCGGAACGCTCAAGTAAGTATTTTACATAGCAGTTGATCATTAGCAAATTTTTGAAACACATTTCAATCATAATTGTTCTTTTACTTTTTTATGGAAAATTGTTCCCAATGTGAGATTTAACTTTTAGAACATAACAGACATTTCAGGTCCAATAAACTATTGTGTAATTAACTTTGAAGGAAAAGAAATAGTATTTTGTAACAGGACAGAGACTGTTTTGTTGTTGTTATGGGTTTAACGCCATCTTTCATAACAGGATAGGCTATCCATAATGGCCAGTAAAATGGGTGGAAGAAGAACATGCGAAAATCAGTGTAAGAACCAACCACCTACGAGAAACTATTGGCAACTTTCTCACATACTAACATTTGTCGAGCCCGAGTCTCGAACACACGCGGACTGAGATGAGATGGCAGTGATCGGTAAAGGCGAGCCCATTAAACCACTCGGCCACCCGAGGCGCCTTAAAACCTTCTTCTCATTTCACCTACTTACGCTGTCTTTAACGTGTTTTCTATGTCAAGCCAATTTGGGCTTCACTCAAAGACATAGAATGTATAGACTTCTAACTTTTATAGAGGATAGGTGGATTAGGTTATCGTAAATTTTTATGTGAAAATACCAAAACGGGGTAACGGTGTCGTGCCAAAGAAACATAATAAAAGTAGAAAATTACAAAGTCTATATAAAATATGCGTGTTTTAACATTACGACATAATTGACGGGGAATAAAACACACCGAATAAGTAGGAATTTTCAACGTACACAATTACACTTTGTGCAGACAAACTAAGATCAGGTTAGGATAGGTCGTAAAGGAAACAGTATGTGTCGCGTCTTTATGCATTAAACAAAATTATGTGAAAACGGTATATTTATAAGTTACCATACAATAAAGTTTGATGCGGAGTTTACTGGAAAATTCATCTGAGGTAATTACTTGAAGCTGGAAGTTCAGAAATGCAAATTGTTACGCTACTAATTCACATAAGCACAAATGAGTAAAAAGGTGCTGATAAGGAAACAAATTTTTAAAACTCAAACCCACGGCACATTGTTATATTTTGACTAATATGCAAATATATTTTCAGTGAATATTTTTTCTAAAAATGAGAGAGAGAGAGAGAGAGAGAGAGACGGAGTCGCGAGTCACCTTTTGGTTATGGTTCTTCCTGGTAGACAATGCGTTGGAATGGGAATCATGGTGCGGATGTTTGTCTTTTATACCCCATTTTTGCTTGTGTCAGCTGATTCCACCTGTGACCAGCTAATGATGGATCGCAATCGATATGCGAGATAGGTAAACACTACAGCATGATCAATGATCCATAATCCAGACATCTTTGCGATTCTATTGTGCCACAATAATAACGAAATTGATAGGTTTGTAGCCCGTTTAGAACTCGTAAATATGTTTCAATGCGATCATTCACCACTGTTTAGTGTCTCTTGCAAGATCGTAGTCACCTGTCCAGCAATATGAAATATATGTTTTATACTTATGCCTCCAAACATTCAAGACACGAGCGTTTATTCATTAGGATTAGCTATAGTTTTCATCTCATTTTCGCAAGTGGGTTGTTTTTCTTTTTATTTTTTTTTTTTATTTTTTTTAATTTTTTTTTTGTTGTTGTTGTTGTTGTTGTTGCTTTGGTGGAACTATACATCTTTGTGCAAATTTACATTTGCGCCTATGTTTAGACAGGGAACACATGAGAGAGGGAGAGAGAGAGAGAGAGACTGAGAAAGCGACTATTAAAATGATATCAAAATATTTTTCCAAAGCAGGGAATAGTAATTGCATCAAGCATCATTCGAGAAAAGATTATGGTCATTTTGTAAATATTTATCTGGCCTAACTTTCACCAAGGAAGTCTAAATATCAGCAATTTTACTGTTTTCATGGAATGAATTTCATCAGGGTCTGGTTCCTACTCTAAATACAAGCGATCATTTTATACACGTCGTGCAATCTAAAGAGTTTATGGCAGAATCGATTACATTCAAAAATGAAAATGCTCGCTGAAACAGTAAACTTTATCTAAACTGTATGTGTTCTACACTCACTCTCCGATAGTTGTACGATTTCTGACTTAGAAAAGTTGGAAAAATTTCACATTGAAACAAATGAATGTTTGATTGATAAAGGTAATAATGTTATTATTATTATTATTATTATTATTATTACCAAAATAATAATTGAATTACCAAGTCTTAATTTTTGTTATGAATCATTTCTGGCTCTTTGCTAAACTCCCGTATTTACAGCGACACAGAAAGGCTATCTGCAATGCATGCATACATGTACTCAAATATTACATATTCATCATAATCCCAGTTTGTTTTCTTTATGCATATTTCTACTAGATTAAACTTGATATATTCTGCTGAGAAGAAGTTTTCACTTTCCTCTAAATCCACTTGTTTTCGGCTATACTATATTAATTCAAATTAATTATCTTTTGTGATGAAATTATTTATCGAAAACCCATCCCCCAACGTGTAAATGTGTCAACTAATCCTGTTTTAGGGCGAGAGTTTGTTCATAATATTAAACAGGGTGAATTCAATGAGGCAAGAAGCCCAAGTTTGCCTGATATGGTTCTACTAGCTGTTATCTGCCTAAATAACAAAGGCATGTACAATTGGCCAAGAAATTTGTGTTAATATATGCTTTCGGACATATTAAGGTTTTATTTATTGTATTTATTGACGATGGTAAACATTATTTCTGCACCCAACTTGAAAAGGTGTTTGCCAAGATTTTATCCTTTTAGCTGTGACACCAAATCTGGCGGCAGATCATTATTATTTGTATAGCTTGCAAATTATGTCAAATGGATTTTGTAAACTTTATTCAGTTTCTCATCATTTTCTGAAATATTGTTTCAAAGCTTCCTTCGGCATTTATTACATAGTTGCGTTTGACAATGCAAAGTCAACTCTAGCACAAATCGGAAATATGCTCATGCCAGAATAAAGAGTGTCAATGCTGTTTAGAGATTTTCTGAGTATAATAACGGTCTGAAAATTAAACCACCTTATAAAGAGTTAAACTTAATATGTTAAATGAATTTTAAATTACGTATGTTATGTTTCTACCATTCTGTTTTTGTCCTACGATATAAATGTTAAAAAGCGAATTGGGAAACCTTCACGCTAGATTGGAATGAAAGTAAAAATCAATGTATTTAATATGTTGGGCCCCACATTAGACACATTTGTTAAAACTCCTGTTACAAATGACAGAGTGATTTTCCCCGGCCGGGCATGACTTATGGGGAAAAAGACAATAAAATGCACATTAAGAAACAATATCCAAGACAAATGCAACTCGGTCTAGATATAGATTTGTTTGACAACACGACCAGGCGAGAAACGCGTTGACTGTGCGAAATATTATATCGACTGTGCTCGGTCTAAATAATATTACGTCAGAGTACGACACTTGGGACGGCTCGGAAAGTAGGATGACAGGACACTTGATCACTATATGTCCTTTAATCTATGATACATTATGATTCATTTATCAACAAATGCAGCACTATAGTTGCAGTTCATAACTAAATACTTATTCTTGACTCAATACAATGGGCAGAATATAATCATATTTTATTGACAATTTTTGTATTTGATAACCTCGGGTAAGTTCATGGCTAATATTAATAGCGTCCTACTGATTCATCATGGTCATGCCACTTGCGAGAAAAGACTTTTAGGTGAAAATATTTACAAGGTTTACGATATTCCAGTTCAATTTTAGTAAAGTTTGCTATGGAAAGAAGTAGGACTTCGATTAAAATTTGTAAATTTTAAGTCTTCCAGGACAATACTTACCTTACTTTGACTGAGTTGGTGTAATAATACTGAATTTATTTTAGCTCATGAAGGTGGTGAAGAAAACAAGCCGAATGACATAGACAATATAATACCTTAGCACAGCTTAATATATTATGTTAATTAAGTATTCAATTTAGCAGTATATATGTTGAATGTACCCAGTGAAAGCATCCTACCCCCAGAAAAACATATGTTTCAGTCAACTATGTAACAACATAAAACAACCAATTAAACAAATGCACAGCTAACACATCCCCGTCAAAAACAAATGACCAACATTTCCTGGGGAGAAAATCCTCAGCATTTACTAAAGTAATTTTTGCATAAATTCCCCAGACATCATACAAACGTCAATGCCATTATTGCGCAGATAGTCGACTGATAAACTTTATGATTATTTATTGCGTCAGAGCAAAAATAGAATTTAGTACTTTATATAATGAGACCTACCCTCATTAAAAACACCGGTACAGATCATACCAGACTACATAAACTATCTCCATATTAAAGAGTGAAAAAGAAAAAATTTCCATGGTTCTTATAAATGCATAAACAGATGTATCTTTCCATAGATAACATACGGATGTTGCTCAAGCGGGTATAAAGATGGGTATAAGTGTGCAACCATGCATTTATATATGTACTGTGTTTACTTAAAATATAGATATTGATCGATCGTGTATTATTAAAATACGAAATATATACCTGGAAATTCCCGTATAGTGTCAAGAGACATATATATTCTGTTTTTTTCCGCTTGGATGCATGCCATAAAATGCTTTACAAACAGCTGTATTAGAATGTTATGTCATTTGTTAACAGAGGCCGAAATTGAAATATATTCGTATTTTCTGTTACAATTGTATGATTTATAGTATCAATGCAACAGACAACGTATTATGCAAATATCTGGAATTCAGTCTAAAAGTGAAAACAACAAACAAAAACAATATAAAATTGATTAAGACAGAATTGGCAGGGGTACAAGCTATTTGCCTATTTCTGTGCAAACTATTAACTTACAGGTTATTTAAAAAGACTTTCTTACATCGAGTAACTAAACTGTAACTACAGTGATGCATTTACTCCTTCGCATTGCTAACTGGAGAAGCTCGATGTCTGGAAAGGTTATTTAAGTACTTTCTACAATCGTGGAGAAAACGTACTGATTACAAAAGTTCATTTATTGTCAACATATTCATTCGAGGATGTTATTCCTTTCTAGTATTTATCCACCAAAGTCTCAGGGATATGCGTGGGAACACTTCCTTCCACAAACTTTCTAGTAGCTACATCATCTAAGCTTTGAATGCGGATGTAATTCATTTGTAAGTCACCGTTTATTCACTGATCATGTGAAAATCTTTATCATTTGTGTTATCGAGTAATTTTAAATTAAACTGAAAAACTCTTTGGCCTTTTAAAGAGATTTCTTCTTCCATGTCACGTAATTAACATGCAAAACATATATTACACGTATACCTTGAAAATCTTTTCCAGTTTTATCTTCAACTAAAATTCTAATATTTAATCTGTTTGTTGTACTTCTTTAAGCTAGCCTGTAATGACTTTTTTGATTTTACAATCATTTCAACAGGTAGATACTCAAGTAAACTTGAATTATTTGAAGTAATTTATATGATCAAGAAAACTGAACAAATTGTTTCAACAAGTTCATGGTGTACACTCTTTAATTATTGCAAGAGTTACTGAATATTTTAAATTTTGTTTCAAACAAACAATTTCAATACTTTCTTCATTATTAGCCGCCATTAACTATACATTTCATGGTTATTGACACTATCACTAAAACTGTTTTTGCCAACCTATCGTTAATGTACAGAATGAATTGACATTGTTGACTTCTTGTTGGGAGGTTCAATTTGCTTTCTTTGCTGTTTAAGTTTGCTTATAATATTTTAAAACCCGACTATTGTATTTTCTGAAATTAATCGACCATTGATCATCTGTGATATCCATTAGATTTGGAGATTAGATGCCTATTTATGTTCGCAATATATGGCAATTTTCCATTTTAAGCAGTTTAAATTAAACACTCAATACTCAAGGAACGATTTGTTTGTTACGTTGTATAGTCCTATACTGTCACAGCTGAAAGCGTCTCTAAAAGGTTATTTCTCCTCTGTGTTCCCCTCGCTTAAAACGGTCATTTTACCTCTCTGTATTTATACCAAAACTCCTCATGCAACAATTGAAGATCATTTCTCAGACATTAATCCATGTAATGAAGGATTTTAAAGTACTCAACAACCTAAACGTAGAAATTTTAATGTTATTCAAATTTAGCAAAGTTTAGCAAAGATAACAAGTACTGAACGGCAAGTAGAGCCTTTCAGAGAAACATAGTAAACAAACAGCTGCAACTGGTCAAGCTCAATTGCAAGAACTATCTTTCAAAACACTAAAGCAAAAGAGAAACATACTTGGAGATTTGACCTATTTAGACCATAGCCTAGACGAAACCTCAAATTCAAAATAAATTGTTATTAAACGAAAGTTTAAAACAAATGTAAGCTGGAAAGTGTGACAGTTGGTACAGATTTTACAGCTGTAGCAACTCTTTCTCTAACTAGAGTGACTTAACGGGCATTTTTTGGACGATATTGTGTCACGGTACCTTTGCACCGTACCGGTAATAGTACGGAAGTACTAGAGTAATTTTGTTTACAAATATTTTTATATTAAAAACCAATTTTCATGACAAAGTAAGTACTGTTTATTGTTTATTATTATTAATATACTAATAATATTATCGTTTATCTTTCAAAATGGTTGGCTTTGACACAAATTATTTTCGAATATTACAAATATAATTTTCATTTTGAATTATATGTTTCACCCTTGTCTTGTATGCCAATATTACATCAGAATGGAATTTTGTTTAAAGATTCGGGTCAAATTCAACTTTTGGAAAATTTGATAGGAAATAAAGAATTTGAAAATGTCATTTTTAGGTTTATTTTTTCTTTTGTTAATATGTTTTCTAATATGTTCATAGAACCGACAATCAGCCTACAAGTGTCAGGAGTGCGGTTGTTTTCTGTTTGAATTTTTAGTATTTTCCCTTGTCTAAAAATATTTTGTTTTATTTCTTCAGTGAATGTTTTTCTTTTCTGACACTCTCTGATACATATCTTACGTGCGAGTGGGCATCTAACTCAAAGTTTTCCTAACTATTAGATCAGTAGTGTAACTTGTGAAGTGGAGACTTCAGTGTCAGTACTTCCTCTTTCTAACAAGATCGTTAATGTCAGCGCAATGACATTCACAGTGTCTTAGCTTTACTGTAAGCTTAATAATTCAAATTTAGTTACAATGTTTAGATGACACCTTGTGCAACAATTAACATACACAAATCAAATGTATCTACAATGCGGTACTGACAATTTTCCAGAAAGGTTGCAGGGTTTGGAAAAATTATCATAAGGACTTTTTTATTGTCAATCCATGGACACTGCTAACAAATACCATAGAATGTGTTCACATACCGTTGGAACGACCCATGTTTGTGCATGTTACTTGGTGTAATTATACATTACTAGATGTGTATGGAGAAATATGAATGAGTTTTTCTGAGTATTACTGCACCACCTTGGGAGTGCAACTTTACTCCGAAGAAAACGAGTTTACACTTCCCATGCAAATGCAGTAACCTTTCTGTTACATACTGATTTTGCTTTTCTACTTAAGGATTATTAATAAAACGAATTCACTACAAGAAACAAACCAATCTCTCTCTCTCTCTCTCTCTCTCTCTCTCTCTCTCTCTCTCTCTCTCTCTCTCTCTCTGTATGAGTTCATCGTCGTAGAAAGATACTAGCGATACTTTGTTAAAGAAACGAATTTTCGCCTGTGTCATGGGACGATATCTCAGAACCAACAAATGATAAAACTATGTAGTCACACGTAGCAACGGAAAGGGGAAAGGTAGAAATGAGGCATATAAACCATTGTAGGGTTGGCAGCAATGTTAATCAAATAATAATGATGTCTTAGATGAACCGTAAATACATTCAAATGTTTGAATTAGCTCTTGACGGTTCTTCATTTCTCTTAGTTTATATTTCCAGCTTGTTTAAATATGCCAGCCAGTATGTCAGCCAGAACATTTAGTGTTCAAGTATGCTGTGTTTTGTACTGTACTTGCTTCATTTAAACCATCTTTCTTGTTTAAATCATAAGTGTGTCTTATATCTTTATAATCAATATGAATGAAAATAGAAGTTCAATAACTAAAGAAGCGACTTATCAATTTGCAAAGGAAACTGCGATTATTCACAAAAGGCTAAGAACAACAATTTGTAGCGGACACACTGGATAGGACTGGGCAGAGTTCATTCATTCCGTCAATACACAGATGCTTGTACTCAAACTTAGTTGCATTGGAAATGCAATTATTTTTATTTTTATTTGATATAAATGAAATCTACGTATAGTATGTACCCTATATCTTTGATATATCACTCGTATAAATTTTTCACTTAAAGGATATATATATA
>JAECUM010029342.1:0-55423 GCA_016617855.1 Megalonaias nervosa | reverse complement strand
TATGTTCGTTACAATTACCCGCTGATAAATATTTCAACATCTCAGCCGTTCTCAGCTGTTCCTAACTATAATATTTTATTTTTTTACAAGCGTCAACAAATTGTCCGCCGCGTGATTCGAACCCGAACAAAGTTCCGCTTGGCGACCAACGGTCGATGAACAAACTTCTAATCCCGCTAACCTCTACACTATGAGCTTGCTGTAGAAATATATTTAAAAATTGATGGTTAAAGATGCATTCGTGTTGTTTACAGGAAATCGGTAACACTAGCTGCTACCCCCACCCTCTAGTCAGAGACTGGTTATTGATTTTCCAGTATGTGAATCACAAGGTGATCTAAACAGATGTATTTGAAATCTTACCGCATGGATTTTATATGAACGTATGCTTATTAGGGCAAAAATATGCTATAATCTTATTATCACGACGTGTGTGTGCATTTCCTTGTATTGAATGGACATCAGCGTTACAATTATGGTGCAGTGAAGTATCGGTACGCTGCTAGGAACATGTGTTATTTTTAGCCATGAGTAGGTCATTAAACCAGAGATACGTCACTGGGGCCTCGCAAGTGGCTCCGGTGCGTCGTTAGGAGGTAAAATAAAATCAGCATATTCTCATATATAGTGAAATCTTGTCTATCCGCTGACCGGCGATGTGTAATTAAATCGTTGATGTACTAATAATAATGAGTGATTCTGCGATAACTATGAAATCTCGTATGGCTAAAGTAGCTTGACAACGACTAGAGGCAATTAAAAAATGTTTCCCCGTCCGTGATTCTGCCAAAGAGCAGCTACAACAACGTCAGGAAGCTGAAGTGGAATTTACAGAAGGTACAGGACAGTTATTTAAACCAATTGTTGAACCACTAAAAGAATTATTACAACAACTGAGGCGCATGAAAAACGCTCGAGACATTTCCGGCGGATACTGCTGGTCGTCTTCAACCCGCCCAACCACCCCAGCAATCTGTCCCACCACAACCCGAGGATTAGCCACCTCTTCAAACACCACCAAAAGTTAGAATTAACGTAATAGATAAATTTACTGAGGAAGGTGTTGCTGCTATCAAGGACAAATACCAAATACTTGAGATTGCCGTGTTGGGATTCAGTCGTAGATATCAGTATGTAAAACACGAAAATATTAAAACTCTAAAAGCTGCCGATAGGGGTAAGGATCTATATCGCGTTGCTTATAATATTCAGTAAATTAGATCTGAGGGAAATATTAATAATTTTGAAATCTTTAATAGGGCAGAAAAGAAACATTTTGCAGTGGTAACACAGAAAATGAAAGAAAAACATAAAGAAATGATGCGTAAAATTGAGGAAGTAGTAGAAAAGAAAAAATCAGGCGTAAAAACTAGATTTGAAACAAGGAATAAAAGGCAGCAGCTCAGTTAAGGGAACTCCCCAGCGCTCTCGAACCACATGAGGAATGATCACTTGAAGAAGCAACTGGCCACTCGCGATCGTGGTCGTACAAAACAAACCTCTCAGCAAGTTTACGATAAACTTTGTCCCAATAACGTCCTTGCTGACGTTAATCGACTAGAAATTTTGATTCGTGGAGGACAACCCGGCAATAATTCCCCCGAATTCATCAATGAAGCAGATGCTTTCTGCCAGCAACTATTTACCGGTTGCGTCATGGACAACAGCGTTTATCGGGCACTAATCTATGGAATTATCGACAATTACTACATCGATTGATCAATTAGATCGGTGAAAACAATATAGCATGATTATATACAATGCTCAACGTGGAAATATGGTGGTCAGGATGATATATTCACGATTACCAGTATATAAAGTTATATACGGAGATGGAATTGGTGATGTTGTTCAAGGTTTATTTACAAAGATAGCCCCAAAAGCGATCCTGATTGCAAAAAAGTTAGGCATGAAAGTCATCGAAGTTGTTGGAGACAAAGCTATTGGCACTTGATGATGCCGCTGGTAAAGCATTCTCAGCAATCCGAGACAGGCTCGAGCGGAAACCGCAGTCGCAGACGGTAAAATTGCCCAGCACCGAGGTGATGCCAGCAAGTGACAGTAAAATATTCAATCAAGCTGCAAAATGAACGACTAAAAGAATTAGCTGGCGTGACGTCACTGACAAAACAACTAGCCACCGAGAGAGAAAAAATATAACCACAAGTCTGATAGCGGGAAGTGTTTTGTCTATACGTCGTTTTAAACAACAAATAATATAATAAAATGTTCAAGCGTGTATCTCATCCTGCAGTTGACATAGACACGCATGTCTTCAAGGATGAATCGGTGCGTGATTATCAGCATTATTTTTATGATGCCGTGTACCTGACGCACATGGACGAATCGAACTATAAGTTCAGGATACAAGCGGATACCTCCTGCCCGCTAAGACATTTATTGTGATCGAAAGGAAACTTTTGAAAGCAGATGATACCCCATATGGAATTGGAGATCGAGTCGGCGTCGTCAACAATGGCGTCATGGTATTGTTTAACAGCGTCAAATACATGATTGAAACAAAAGAAAGCATATTGAATCATGTCTCGAAAATGCTGACATTGCTACGACGATACTGGGTCACGCAAGATATTCCGATGATCATTATTCAGCCAGCTGGTCCGTCAATGATGTTCGCGAAGGACACCACTGATAACCCCAAGAATCGCACCGTGACAATGAACGGCACTGGAACAGAAGTCTCATCGATAAATGAATATTTTATCACATGTCATTGGATTTTGCAGAAATGTTAGAAAAGTTATTTTCGATGGTAAACACACAGTTGTACTTGTTCGAAGGGGCAACGGCAATGATGCAATCTGGCATTCAGCCGGGATTGATGGTGGTAAAGTGAAACTGTCAAAACTTTCGTTGTGGATGCCAACAATGACGCCATCACTCGTTGAAGAATGTCCGCTCTCTTTTATGGATAGCAGCAGCAAATCAACGTTGTCATGGTTAACGATGACCACAGACAGTATTCAAAGTAATGTTGCTGGATTGTTTATTTGGCAGATAGCATCAGTGCATGGAGTTCAGCACCACGACATATATTCATAGTGCTTCATGATAACGCTCGAGTAGGTGTGCAGACGCGAAACCGGATGGTGTTTGACACGCTTGAAGTTAGTGAAGTTTCTCTGCGGATAAACGGACAGAAAGAATCATCCGAGGAAGTGCTGGTGAATTTCCACTACAATCATGTTGCACGTGCGTATCATCGTTTGTCAACATTTTTGCGGCGTGAAAGGAATTTCGATTCTGGTCTGCAGATATCTCAACGAAATTTCACAAAGCTATATCGCATCTATCATTTCTCACTAGAACACTTGGATTTGTTTAGTCAGTTGTTACATGTAGGCTCGTACAAATGTAACAGAAGAAAAGAGTGAAGTCAACGATGATTTTGAAATGATACAGCTGTGACGGGAAGAGGGTAGATATACACTAGATTTATCAAATTACTCCAACGCGAGAAATGGAATTGTCCTTGGCTGGTTTATATATATATATATATATATATATATATATATATATATATATATATATATATATATATATATATATATATATATATATAAAAATACTTTATATCAACACCTCAATGAACTCCTGACACCTCGTCAGATTAAAAAGCTACAGTCAACATCAAAGAAGAATTATGGAACGACGATATCTCTAAAATCAACGGCGTGCAAGGCCGAAATGTACATCGTTGGCTGAACGTCAGTTCAAATACTACAATGACGCCAAGAAATCAAAGGCTGGCGTGCGACGATCATTCTGCTAGTGCGATCAACGATATAGCAAAGATTGGTGGTATATCTCCACTTATAGCGGCGATACCAGCACTCATTGCCGTTGCAGCTCCAGCTGTTGCAAAAGTAGCCGTATACGGTGCCGTTGGCTCAGCTGCCCTCCTGGCATTTATAAAAGCAATAAGAAACGGTTTAGAAACATCAAAAAATGGACGGGGTCTAAGATTACCAAGAGAGCGACATGGTTAAGGTCTGCGACTGTCAGGAACGTTTCACTAAAATTTCCCATGCCTGATTTTCATTTACCTCAAGCTGCTTGATGATTAAACATCAAACACTTGACAGGCGTTTTCATGCGTGATCAGTTGCCGGAACAACCGAACCGTGCTGAAACTGGTATCATTAATCTAGAAGCCGTTCTGGACCAGGTACTCACTGAGTTGCATACGCGGTTGATCCGAGTAGTGTTGTTTATTTTTATTCATATGGATTGCCGCCACCGAGAGAATTTTTAAAATATATCTGGGGAATTGCCAAGGACGGCATCACCGTCCCAGTCTGGTATTCAACATTACCAACACAGACATTGACGGATCCGCCTGGTTGCGGTCCAGAAGTACTTGTTGTACCTACCTCTGTGTCAAGGTCATCAGCGCCGCAGCCTAAATTCGTGCACGAGTACTCTAGCGGTCTTTTTAAGCAGGCTAGGAGTTTATAATGGTATATATTTACGGAAGATCTCTCGTTAGAGTTAAGTAACTTGGTTTCGGCGACATTTATTTGTCCGCGTATGGGACACAAGATAAGCTTGCTGATCTTATGAGTCTCACTGGGGTTGACCGGGATGAGGTTGTTGTTTTTCAGGATCAGCATGGCCGGTTAAAGACAAGCAATATCAAGTGGACTGATATTTTCCGAAGAGTTGTAGGTGCGACCACAGATAATATC
Source organism: Megalonaias nervosa (assembly GCA_016617855.1). Lineage (NCBI taxonomy): Eukaryota > Metazoa > Mollusca > Bivalvia > Unionida > Unionidae > Megalonaias > Megalonaias nervosa. The sequence continues at coordinate 50,714 of JAECUM010029342.1, read as the reverse complement.
CCGATATTTACTGATGGCGGAAGAATCAGAGACTCAAAAACGAGATCAGTCAAAATGTTGCTAAAACCGGCGATACAATGACCGATATACTCAACATGAACGAAAACATAATTGTTGTTTTGAGAGAACCAGCGTCTGTCGACGCCGCCGCAACGAAGAAATACGTGGACGACAGCGACTCCACGACTGATAGTAAATTAGCGACGTTACGAGTTGAATATGACGTCCAAGTAAGCGCGTTTACGGGTCTTCACAGACTAATATAATAGGCCCTCTCTTCCATAACAACGATCCAGCCGCTTGAGTTTCATATTGGCGAGACAGCTTTGATCTGATTTTGTCACTGGTGCTTGCCAGTGGAACAAATTCAGCAATCTCGCTATCATTGTTGACACCGACGGGTAAACCAGCCAAGGACAATTCCATTTCTCGCGTTGGAGTAATTTGATAACTCTAGTGTATATCTACCCTCTTCCCGTCGCAGCTGTATCATTTCAAAATCATCGTTGACTTTTTTAACATCAAGTTGAACCGCATGACCGTCTTGTTGTATTTTTCAATCTCAGAGATAATTGTGTTAATATTTTCTTGGTTCGTTATACATTAAATATATTTCTTTAATAAAAGAAGACCACCACCACCACCACCACCCGCGTGTTTGATATGCAGGTTGCTCAACCAATGAATTATAGAGACCAATGCGATATCGTGTTGCTGGATTGTGTAATTTAATTGTATTGAATCGATGTGGAGTTCTCTGAGCATGTGCAAAAATGTTTCTTTAACTTATTTATGTCCATGTAGTCGGGAAACCAAGTCTGATGAATATTTTGCAGTGTATGTGTATCGACGCCGTTAAAGACATCCAAAAACGTATAGTTATCTCTTATCACTTTGGAGATCTAAGTGTACCACTGTGTAATATAAACAATATCTTTGGTTTATTTTACGTCTGCCTCATGAAAATATTCTGGCTGGAATTGTTTATTTGTCAAGCATGATATCATCGTAAACCACAAGATTATTAATACTACCATCAAGATCATCGACGGACGATGCATTATTGATGTCAGTGATAAATTCAACACCTGTATCGCTTTTGAAGGAATCACGCGGAACTTCAATGAATTCCTTGAGATTTTCATAACATCGCTGGTTGTCTGCGGATGGAGCTATTAAATAAAGTTTGTCAAATTTGACACATCTCATTATCAGGTTGAGGGAACAACTAAGTTTTACTAGATCCAGACGGACCAATGATAATCGCTCGAATACAATACAATTTGGTAACGCCGGATGATGCTTAACGGGTGCATGTGCGCGTGTCGCTGAAAGTCAATGTCGTTCATATTGCAGGAATATGTATTATGTATAATCATGAGTCTATCTTGTGTTCGATGCAAGGTGGTCACGGATACAACTGGGCTAAGAGCAATTATAGTACGGAATAACAGGCGAGCACTTACAGGCAAGTGTGAAAAATGCGGCACAAAAAAATATAAGTTTGTGAGCGGCGACGAGCGACCAACAGTCGCTGACAGTGATATTGCTGCGGCACTCGGGAGATTACCAGAAAGTCCATGGGCTAAATACCCGGGAGAAAAACAACTTGCGGGATAGAATTATTGTGGTCTTGGAATACGACTTGATATCAGACTTGACGAAAGAAAATCAGCCAAAACCAGGCGAATTTCCAGTAAATGCAATTGATAAGCGTGCCATGCCCATGACGTTGCGTATAAAAATAAAGATCCGCAACAATAACATATCGCTGATGTCAAGTTGATTCATGCGTTGAAGTTGATGAAAACTGAAAACATGCGAGAATCGCTCGCCAACTGCTTGATAAGATCGGCTATGAGAGGTACGTTAGCCATGGGTGCAGGGCCATTAATTGTCCAGTAATTAATAATGGAGTCGATTTATTATAGTCCAAAAGGATACTGGAAAGGTACAGCAGCGATTAGCAAACTCGCCGATGCTGCAGATGTCTCCCATGGTGTTGACGCAGATTGGTTGCCCCGACAGACAATATATCAAATTTATCTACTGCCACTTAAAACGATTCAGTATGGATGGTTTGATGTTTTTACCACATGACGTTATCACTGGCACTTCACGCAAACGACAGACTCGTACATGCAAATACGCGCTAACGGATTTCGACGTTGCAGGCAGATACAAGGAAGCGGAACCGCTATCGACTAAAACAGCAACTGATGTTGCATCCGCGTTTGAATGAATTTATTCGCGTGGACCTTTACGATGGCCACAGTTGCTACAGGTTGATCCTAGCAAAGAATTTCTTGTCGCAGTATCATTACTGATGCAACAACATAATGTTGAAATCAGACGCGGACATTCCACAATACATCGTGTTCAGGCAATCGTTAAACGATCTAATCGAACACTTGATGAGCAATTGTTTGGACATCAGTACACCCAGGAATTACTGACCAAAAATAGATCTCGTGAATGGGTTGTGAGACTACCACACGTGATATCCGCGTTAAACAACGAATTCACGCGTGGATTTGCTTTGAAACCCGTCGATGAAATCGCGAAGAAACACATACAGGCTAAGAGGTGAGACTCGCCGGTTAAACCAAATATGGGCAGCTACGTGACAGTCAGGTATTTATATGAACCTGGTGAACCTGAATGTGGTAAAAAGAGCAACCGATCCTATCTAGAGCATGACCACACATAAACTTTCCAGCGTGAAAAGATTTAAGGGTAGGCCTGCAATCTACAGACTATATTCGGCGGTTCCTCAACGCGGATTTGTCCGTGAACAAATGCAAGTAATGTCTAAGAATACACAATTGCCACCAGCATGGATTCGCGCTAGTAAAATACACTACCTCCTTAACGTCGTTTACATTCAAGACATATCAGTGTGACACTTTCGCATGTGTGGCCAAGACTACTATCGATTCTATCCACTGTGAATTGTCGTACGTCATTAGGAAAATATTCCCACAACATTATTGTGTTTTTAGCAGGCGCAGTGATTATTTTGTCGTTTCTTCAGCGCCATGATAAATTCAACATCAAGATAAAACTCGCCTTCATTTTTCTTTTCATCTTGCTGATAGCCAACTAATTTTTTCTTTACCGTGCCGGGAAATGTTGTTGTGGAGCGGTGGATCCCGCCTGAGGTTGATTATAAACCATCTAGGAATTGTCGTAGACAATTCACTGCAGCTGAGACATTTTTGTAACTCTCGACACTGCCAGATATACTAAATTTGACTATGAGACACCATCGTCGACAATCCAAGTATTGGTATCTGAGATCGTTAGTCCCCGTGATTGGTGAATTGTTATTGCATATCCTAGAGTCGAGCACGATGGTTGTTCTAGAACCGGCTCAACAGGCTCCACAGATACAACAACTATATCATTAAGAACGAGATTTGCTGTACCACAGGAAGCGTTCCTGGAATATCAACGAGAATATTCTGGCGACGTTGGAAATTTTCCTTATGAAGCTCAAATAATCTAAGCTGAATTGAATCGCAAACTATTTTTCTTGATGCAACTATCAGATCATTCGGGCGCCATAAGTTCCAGAAGTCATTGATCGCCATTTCTGGAATTACACTGCGTATTACCTCACATTGAATCTTGTCGGGCTGAAGTGTAATTAACGCTTTTAGCTCTCGTAATGATTCAACGCTGGCCCGGTGATCTATCAACATTTCCTCGTAAACATCGACGTGATCTCGCATTTATTTATGTGGCGATTCTTCCGTAAACGGAGGAGGTTGCCGATGATCACCACAGATGATAACCGCAGTTTATTTGTTTCTAATCAGCCAATATATATTTCGTCCCAAATGATGGTTTTGGAAATATGTTTCTCACCCATTCGAATTGGACTCCATGCATCTCCACGTCATCTGAAGAAGCTGTGATACGTGTGAGATTTAACACCTTTCTGTTTCATCTCCTGAAAAGCCTGTGAGTGGGTGTTAGCACTACCATATCGGAATTTGTAAATAATTCCAATGCATGCGTTGTTTTACCAGAACCACCATGACCATTAAGAAAAACTGTTTTATGTCGTAAAATGGGATCATGAACCGATGGTGCCGATGACTGTTGTGATAATTTATCGTTGCGGTAATACACACGGTGAGGTTTATAATCTGCAAATTCAGAATAATTACATACTCGTTCATTTTTTATTCTTCAATGACCCCAACGAGCTGAGTCTGTGTTGTCGGTGTGTATCTTTGAAAGATTTTTTTAAAGATCTTTTTTTGATTTACTTACATAAAATGGGTCCGTTGCGAATCTAACAGCTTCATTTGGAAATCGACTAATCATCGATAAGAGGTTTATTGATGCATATTACAGCATCGAAGATCTCAAATGAGTAAACTGGGGCGAATCGCCGTCATAGTAGCTGATGATAGTTACATCTGGTAGATTGGCCCCTGTCTGGACGCTAACACACCCTTTGCTGCCGTATTTGCTATTATAAAATCAAGTTCTGCTTGGTCCATGATTAACCTTGTACAACGGCGCTTGTTTTCAGACGAGGCTCCCTGTGTCAATCTACAAATAATTTTTAGGATCATATATTTTGCAAACGATATATCGTCATCCTATGGCAGCCAGAAATTTTGTGTGGCCTATATGAAAGTATCGCCGTGCTCACTGTCAGCGATGTCAATATCTCCGCATCAAGCATGTATCTCAGTAGCACTATCGGAGCCCAGTCATTCATTCAACTGGGCGTGATCATCTCCTTTTGCTAATTAATTATATTTTTCAAGATGTTAAAAACATTGTCGAGGATCTGTCTAAACCAGAATTAAAAAGTCGGTATTTTACTCAACAAGGCTATATAGAAGTTATGACTGATCCTGTTAAGGTTGCTGCGGCGGGATATCAGATGCGGCATCAGTTTCAAAAGCCAGAGTTTTATAACACTCCAGAAAAAGAGTGGGTTGCTAGGGTATTTCGTGAGTACAAGGATATTCCAAAAATCAAAGATATAAAAAAGAATATAATAATTTTGTTGATAAAGTTTATGAAATAAGAAGAGGTGTTGGAACACCAGTTATATCACCAAGAAAGCAGAGATCTCGACAAAAGAGACAACCATCACCTGACCCCGGCGCAACTGGAAGTGGTATTGTTACGGGTACCAGGGGAAGTGGTATTATTGCTCCATGCCCAGCTAACGTCCTTGCTGATGTTGATAGACTAGAAATCCTCATTGGAGGAAAACGAGCCGGCAATAATTCCCCAGAAATCATCAATGAGATAACATCGATTTGTCAACGATTATCTACAGGCGGTATCATGGATATTAATGTTTACCGGGCTGTCATCAACGAAACAGTTGATGATTACCACAGTGATTAAGGGTATACAATTAGATCAGTGAAAAGAAAATAAGATGATCATACATAATGCTCACCGTGGACCGATCACGGTCAGGGCGATAAATTCGCGATTACCCACATATAAAGCGTACTACGGAGATGGACTCGGTGATATTGTTCAGGGTCTATTTAGAAAGATAGCCCCAAAAGCAATACCGATTGGAAAACAACTGAGAATGAAAGCTATTGATGTTGTTCGTGATAAAGGTATTGGTATTGTTGATGTTGCTAGTAAAGCATTTTCGGCAATCAAGGATAGACTAACACGATTAATACGACTAAAAACTCAGGCAGTAAAATTACCCAGCACAGAAGTTATGCCTGCAAATGTTAGTAAAATAATAAATCAAGCTGCGAATCAAAACCTAGCAGAGTTGGCTGCTGTACCACTATCAGAAGAAGAAAGAGAAAAAATATAGCTGCCAGTCTGATTGCAGGAAGTGGTCTTCGTGTTAGACGATAACAAATATAATAAAGATGTTCAAACGTATATCTGATCCCGCATTCGACATGGACGCATCAGTTTTCAAAGATGCGGTAAATCAACATTATCATCGGTGACGATGATCACAGATAGTATTCAAAGTAACATTAATGGTTTAGTCACATGGCAGATAGCATCACAACGGGGTGTTTCTGCACCGCGACATATATTAATTGCTTTCCAAGATGCTGCACGAGCAGACTCACAAACACGAAGTATAATTGATATTTGACAAACTTGATGTTACTGAAGTTTCACTGAGGATAAATTGACATCAAGAAACAGCTGAGGATATATTACTGAATTTCGAACAAAATCATGTTGCGCGCGTATGATCGATTGATGACATTCATGGGACGTGATCAAAATGTTGATACTAGTTTACAAATATCTCAGCGAGATTTTACAACACTGTATCCAATCGATTATTTCTCACTGGAACACTTGGATTGGTTTAGGCAATCTGTCGTTGATATATACTTTCGAACTCGCGTTACACGAGGAGCTATCGACGAATACAGAGCAATCGCGGTTATACTCAGCGATAAAACGATGCTACTTGAAGGTGTTGGTGGCCGCATGAGAGTCGTTGACGCCCTCGTGGAAAACATTTAGATGTTTTCTCAAACATGTTATCGTTAATTTAAAAATCAAGATGATATTATAAATGTCATATCATCATGTTAGTGTCATTCTAACTCCTTATCAGATTAAAAAACTACAATCAGCGTCCAAAGATAACTGGAACAACAATATCGTTAAAAAAAGGACAAATCTCAGTTGGTCCGAATAAACTATCGCTGACAGAACGTCAACTTAAAGACTTTGATGCAGCTAAAAAATCAAAAACCGGGGTACGACATAATCTTTCCGCGAGTGCTATCAGCGACGCTGTTAAATCCGATGAAATATTTCCACTTCTCGCGGCTATTCCAGGAATAATTTCAGCGCTTGCTTGCAAAAGCCGCTGCGTTAGGTGCTGTTGGAACTGCTGCTGGAATGGCATTAAAGAAAGCTACAGGGAAAGATTTAAAAAGATCTGAAAAAAGGGAAAAGGGTCTGAGATTACCAGGAACTTTACCCGGTACGGAAAAGGATTAAGAATCCCAGGAACACGTCGTTGATTCTCCCAATGTCCAATTTGGATTTACTTGATGCTGCTACGCAACTAATCATAAAAAAATTTCAGAGGTGTTTTTATGCGCGATTAATTACGGCAAAAACCAAATCGTGTTGAAACTGGAATTATTAATCTCGATGAATCCACTAACACAGGTACGCATTGGGTTGCATACGTGATTGATCCACGTGGAATTGCTTATTTTGAGTCGTACGGGTTAGCTCCACCAAAAAAATTTTTAAAATATGCGAGCAGCGATAAAAGTATTCCAATTTGGTATTCAACGTTACCAACACAAAAAAAATAACCGACCCACCAATATGTGGCAGAAAAGCACTTGCTGTCCTTGACGCCATAACAAAATCGTCAACGCCTCCTCATAAAGTCGTACACGCGTACACTGCACAAGTACACCGCTTTAAGCAACCATTTAATGTATAATGGTAGATATTTACGGAAGATCAGCTAAAACTAAAACCCAACAAACACCAGGTGAAGATTTACTCAAACGAGTAACAAAACAGATCAATGATGAATTATCTGACCTGTTCAATCTTGCCAACGTTGATCCTGGTGAACTTGTAGTATTTCAAAACCGTGTAGGAAAATTGATGACGAATAATATTTCAATCAGCCATATCATCGTTCGTAACAGAGCAACACGAGAACGTCTCGTCGCAGTGTATGACCGAGAAGGAAAACTTGTTCCTAGTGTTGTTACTCCATCGTCGATCCGAGATAGCATATCCGAACGAGTGTTAAAGACCGGTGATATAATGACTGGCTTTCTCAACATGAACAACAATAAAATTACCAACGTGGGAGAACCAACAGATAATCTCGACGATGCAACGAAGAAGTACGTCGACAATATGACAACTTTGTTGTCGACAATCAACAATGGAATGATCGCATTTAGACTTGATTTCTCTAATCAAGTACAACTGTTTCTCAATTTTCGCAGAAACACCTCAATTAATTACTTAATAAAAATATAATGATTGATGCTAACCAACATAGATATAATCAAGTATGTGAGTTACAAACCAAACTGAAAAATATCATCGACGAGTACGACGTACAGGTTAAAAATATCGCAGGCGCGCAGTTGTCATCGACGTAGTTGTTTATTTATTGTCAACGATCATTGCTGAAGCTGACGTAATGTTGTCCGCGATAACAATGACGTCGCTGTCAGTTGTAACAATTTGTGTTTCATCCGCAACATCAATCGCTGGTGTTCTTAATATCATCGCAAAAAGGTACACGAGTACACACTAAAACTACATGTTGCAAGTTTGACATACTCTAAACTATCATCGTTGATTTCGTCGTATCTCAACGACGGAATAATATCAGATAACGAGTTTGCAACGATAATCGAGGTTTGCAACAAAGCATTAGATCCTGATTTAAAATCAACGAATTAATAACAATGTCGTCAACGATGGAACTGCTGCAACAGATAGCTAACAACACAGCTCGGCAAAAAACAACGATGATATCAACCAGTCAACTAATCCTGAATTCAGTGTTGTTTTTCCAACTGCAATTCCAGAGAGCGAAATAGCACTTTCAGAATTATGAGTTTATTATAGTTCCCCGCAAATAACTCGTTAGTATTTGCAAATAAAAATAAACCAGACGGAACTCCCGATTGGCAAGTTGTTAGTATTCCCACGGGCAGTTATCAAATCGAACAGATCAAGGAAGAATTCCAATGCAGAATTAAATCTATCACTGGCTAAGAATCCAAGATAGCCATTACTGTTCACGACCCAACGCTGTCATCCGCGATTGAAATATCCACGCCCGACTACGCCGTTAATGTTTATCAGTCATCGATTAGAACTGTATTAGGATGGCCCGATGTAGCTCCGGTTTATCAAGGTCCACCAGAACCAACCAAAGATGAATTTCTTACAACGGAATTTTTTTAAATATAAAACTTCCAAAATATCGACTAAATTATCCACGGGTATTCAATCTTGACGGAAATTATTTTATCATCGAGAATGAAAAGATTCCTGATTTAGGTTATTATTTATCTAAACTTCAAGATAATGATAAAATTATCAATGTGGAGTTTATTAAATCACTCGCCTACGCACTCAGATCTGAATTTTATAAAATATATGATAATCTACCTAATTTGCATAAATTTTAAGTACAACATTACAACGATGATACGAAACTACAACTCATTGAAATAATTCAACATCTAAATCAGGTCAAGTCAGATATATATTATGTCAAGAAAATTATTATCAAGAATATAAAATTCAATGATCATCTTGAAAAAATATATTCGAAACACTATGGAAACACAGTTAATTTTGATGATCCAAATTTAATTTTACAGATCTTGAGTTTTCAGAGCTAAATTCACCAAGAAAAAAGAACTATAGATTCTATCTTTCCAGAAATACTACAATCATGAAAAAAAATAACCTCGCCAGCAAATATTTTCAAACACGACAACGATCCGTACCAGAGTGGTCGTCATATATCGCCGGGCATCGTCAATATAACATCAACGATCGCAGACAATCTCGTTTGTGACGTCGTCGATGGCAGTTATCAAGGAGATTTACAAAAATCCAATCAGGCTCAGCAAGGATACATTTTATACACATTTACCCCTCAAGTCCCCACAGGGTATTTAATTATATCGGAACCAATTAATCCTATTTATTTACGATGTCATAATACACTGTTATCAAGGATAAATTTTAAGCTTACTGATCAGTCTGGAAACCTTTTGGATTTACAAGGAGAATCATTAAACGTAAATCTGTATGTGAGATCATAGATCTTACGTTCGTGAGTTCCTAGAATTCTGAGAGTGTCATCGTAGATCTCGCGTTCGTGGAACAAAACAATCTGAATAAATATTAATATCAGCATAAAACTAAATATTATTATCAGAATAAAAATAAATCTGATTCAGAATAAAATAAATATTATTATCAGAATAAAAATAAATCTGATTCAGAATAAAAATAAATATTATTATTAGAATAAAAATAAATATTATTATTAGAATAAAATTAAATCTGATTCAGAATAAAAACAAATCTGATTCAGAATAAAAATAAATATTATTATTAGAATAAAAATAATTATTATTATTAGAATAAAAATAATCTGATTCAGAAATAAAAATAAATATTATTATCAGAATAAAAATAAGTATTTGTTTAGTAGTGTTACGTATATGTAATTAAATTGCTTGTGTGATAGTTTTAAAATTCTTTTCTGTTTTAATTTTGTTTTATTGCATTTTATTGTAATGATTATTTCCACGGGATTCGATATTTTTTCAAGTAAATTCTGCTTGTATAGAACGCAAAAGGTGTTACATTAGCATCATTTTTAGTTCACCCTGGTTTTGTAAACATCGAGTGATAACGATTGGTTATTTCCAAGGTCATTTCGGCCCACGTATTAACTGGATTGTAAACAGCCTATCTATTTTATATATTTTCAGAGTGAGAATTTTGTACTTAGATAGGGCTATTCTTGCATACGTGACAAATAGCATTTTATATTATTGCGATGTTCAAATTAGTAAATCGCGCAGCCTATCACGTGGAGTACCATGTGACCTAAAATCGAGGCTTAAAACAGACAATTTGGTATTAAATTTATTCAGTTGTATTTTAAACCTTGAGGGATCGAGAGGTTTCAATTGTTGAAGCCATATTGTTTTTGAAGTTCATTTGTTTTTGGAATTTAATAATTTATTCTCTAGAAAACCAAACAATTGTATCTTTTCATAAAAGTTCTGGGACAAAGAATTCAGTGGAAATTTATTCTGGAGTATACGGAAACATAAACTGATTCAATCGAGGATCTGGTATCACCACTCTTCTGACGTCATCGTCTCCATATTGGAATTTCATCGAGATTCGGACTTCGATATTATTAGAACTGTTTATTGATAGGATTTGTATTTTTCAATCTTAGGATTAAATTTTGGATTATATTCACAAACCGTAAGTCCTATTTCCATTTTCTACATTGTTTCCTAGGGAAATAAATTATTTTGTTAAAATATACAAAGCTTGTTGACTTCACTCTTTTCTCTTGTTATTATTGTACGAGCCTACACGTGACAGTAGTCATTCCTCCCTTGACACTTTCACTTTCAACTTTCACTTTGTTTAGCTGGTACCACAGTCACGGTGACACCGTTGGTTTCGTTGTCACTACATTCACTTTCACTTTCGCAATCATCACTGACTTCACGATCACGATCTGACATAAGCTCTTTCAACTGTCTTATACGAGCGTTCACAGGTCTTTTTGTTTCATATTCTTGAGATTATTCTGACCTAAATTTTTCGATTGAGTGTGCAAGGAGAACAAATAATTTTACCTGCGCAACTGTAACTGCTGCCAACGACTGTAACATTGTCTGCTGAGTCAACTTTATGAATCTGTAATCGGCTGGTAGTGTATATCTGTTCTCGTATTTTCGAGATTGTGATGATTCAAAATCACACATAATTTTTTCAGGATTCAGTTCATCAGAAATTTGTATACCATCATGTTGTAATTGCTTAATAGCAACAATAACAGCATTAATATTTTCTTGATTCATTATAGAACAAATATTTATTTAAAATAAAAAATATTTCTGAATCAGAATAATAATAATCATAATAATAACAATAATCAGAAAAAATAAAATAATAAAAATATTTCTGAATCAGAATTAACAAGAATATTTCTGATTCAGAATTAATAAAAATATTTCTGAATCAGAATTAATAATAAAGTAATAAAATTAATAAAAATAAAAACAATAGAAATACTTCTGAGTCAGAATTAATAACATTATTTCTGAATCAGAATTAATAGAACAATAAAAATATTTCTTAATCAAATACAATATTTCTGAGTCAAAATTAATATGATAATAAAAATATTTCTGAATAAAAAAATAAAATATTAATAAAGATAAAAATATTTCTGAATAATAAAAATAAACAAAAATTAAACATCAGCAATGATGGTCGGTCTACCATTCCACGGGGTCCCTTCATTACCAGTAAAGGTCATGAAGTCCTAGTTTTTGGGGTCTTTTCGTTGATGACCCTAGTTTTTTTTCGGTTGACCCTAGTTTTTTGTATAAGCCTTTCTTATGGCCCACAGGCACCTCATGATACTTTTTCTTTTGGCGACATTCTTTCTGAAAGTCGTTGTGTGGGGAAACCCTTTAGTGAGATCACAAGGTCAAGGAGCTTACATCACCCTGCAGTTTATTTTTGATGGGTTCCAATTTTTTCATTCATGTACACTCCCCCCAAATCAAACCCCGGAGTGAGTGCAAAACAACACCCACCACGTTGTTTGACGTGGTGAGGAGTGTACATGAAATTCCTTGGGGAACCCACCCCCACTTTTATTACTAGAAAATCTGGCATCATACCGCTCCCCTCCGCAATGTGTCTGCCACGGGATCCGATACCCAGGGGTCAGTAGCAGAATCCAACGTTCTTAACACTGTACCACAGTCCCATTCTTGCATATACATGTTTCGAAGTTACCTCTACAGGATATGTGAACTGTAATATGGATCTAAAATAAATTTAACACACGTTTCAGAAGTTACAAACTTCATTTTAATTTCTGAGATACCTGCATTTTATGATCTCAACATATTTCTGCCGGATGTAGTTGGGAAACAGATGTTGTGTGACCTACTGAGCGTACATATATAACTGAAAGATCTAAAAATTCCCTACCTGGAATTTGCACGACCACATTGAAAATATAAAAGTAACCTACCTGCATCAAACTCGTGAACAATCTGAATTTATTAAAGTAAAAAGATGTAAATTACAACCACCAACTACAAACAGTTACTGAATATAAAACACGCAAAAAAATAATAAATCGCTACAGTAATGTAATCAAACGGGACAACTGCTTAATTAATCTATCAGAGAGATATTTACTTGACGGAGTTATCTCGCTTCATGTGTGTGATATTTAAATATAATTCGGTAATAATACTTATTTGAAAATGCTGATTTGGTTATATTATCTGAGACACGTTTTACCAAAGGGAGGATAATGTCAAAATATTTGGCAGCTGCATTTATTCATGGAAATTTAATTTCTTCACAAGTCTCTGCGTTTACAGACTTAATAAGCCCCTTTCGAACTATTTTGTGTATAGCCGTCTCGCCAAGTTTACAATTCTGACTGCGTGAAATAGTTGCAAATTCGAGAAAGAATTATTTTTCAGATTTGAATGAATGCGATCGATCACAAGTCCGTCTTTGATGACTCCGTAAAAGCATTCGTAGATGAATCTATGACAAAGATACATTTTTTCCCAGCACAGGATCTGAGATACCCAGTATTACTAATATTCCCGACTGGTTTTTGTAGTCGACAGATCCTGATTAAACCATCACGATATGCTTCATAATTTTTAATGATGGGATGTTTCACAAATTCATTTGGTTCCATTTGTGTAATAATATTATTTGTCTAAATCATTATTTTGAAAATCTAGCGAGATAGTCTTCGGCGGTTTTTATTGGAGACTCGACATTGTTTTATCATAATATCGTTTCAGCTCTCTGTATTTTTTACCACCGCATTGCACACATAACCGAGTTTCTCCTCGAACCCCAATACCTCATCGCAAACAGGGTTTTGGTCCTATACTTCCACTCGAAAACTTTGCATGTGGTAACCACAGAGTTCATTTACGCATGTTTTTTTTTTTTTTTACAAGGAGTTGTAAATCCTATCATAAGCCATCTGCATTGATTCTTTGCTTGTATCATTATATATATAATTAAAGTTTAAATAACGTATATTTCTCTTAATTATAATATGGAGAAATTTACGAGATTATCCACAATAAAGCCTTCTAGAGCTAGATTTGATCTTGACAAACTGCCGGAATTTAAACTTAGTTTTTCGATGCAAGATCTGGCTTTGATGAATAAAGATATAACTGATCGCATCAGTAAAGCCAAGAAGGAATTTCGCAACGATAGTACGGCTCATATGTGGTCAACATTCAGAATCAAAAGTGTTGTCGATGCTACAATGAATGATGAGCGAGGAAGGAACATTATTAATTACCTTGATATTCCTCAAGGTGATCAGCGATATATTCTGATAAAATTAATTGTACAGACAGACGACGACACTTGAATTATCCGTGACAAACGTGACCCTGTCCGCGTGACCGTTGGAAGTAGCATCGTCACGCTCAATAAAAGTTCCAAACCAGGAACATTGACTGGTATTGACAAACCATATTATGAACGAGCGTATCCTGTGACTGCAGTTGTTTATGCGTTGTATCCGTTAAATTAGAAACCCAACGTCAATGATCTTAAACCAGATGAAACTGTCATGGATCAATTGTATAGCTGAGGGAGTTACAGAACACTTCACAAACGCGATACGTGGAAACGGTTTAACGGATCTAAGATGTAAAAAAATAAACGAGTGGGCAGAAACAGTTAAAGATACTGGAGCGTCTATCAAAGACGTTGCTGAACTAGAAAAAAAAATTTAAATTTCCGATTATGGTGATGACATTAACAGGAGAGATTTTATACAAACCAAAATACGAATCAAGGGGAGCTCCGATAATAATTATTGATCATAACTAACATACATGGACGTCCGTGGTGACAATATTTCCACGAGACAGAACAGTTAAATTTTACAACGATTATATATTTGATTTCATCAACGGTATCAGCAAGAGTGACCCTGTATCCGTGTGGTTATTTCGAAGTTCTGATGATGAAAATTACAATAGTTTGTAAGGCCTAGCGGAGAAATTTATCGTGCAGAATCACTTCACGAAGAAATGAAAAATCTTGCGTTGAAATACACGAACGATAATGGTGTTATCGAACAATTACTGAATAACTGTTTTACCGTTCCATCAGTTGCTGTCCACGCTGCTCAGGAGAAAAATTCATGGAGACCTACAAGATCGGAATTTCTTGTTGATGTCCAACGTAGTTGTATCGAATACGGACTCGGCGGATTATGGAATACTAAATACGATTATAGCGGCGTTATTTCAGTTGATATGGGAGCGTGTTATCCTGGAAGTTTCTTGGATACGGAGAATGTTCTGAAAGATTTGGTCATCCAACACACGAGATGACCAAACTTGCGATAAATGGACCTTTGCCAGATTTTGACTTAACCGGATAGATTCATTCGAGTTTACGGAAAATCTCCATCCGATTGTTTATGCTTGGTTTGGAAGACATTTTTCAGAAAAATGTTGGGTTACAATAGTACTATTACGATATATGATTGATGAAAAAATATTAATATCGTTGTTTGTAAGTGAAGCGATAATATCGTATCGTCCGCAGAAACAGGTCTGGTTGCCAGAACCAGATATGTTTGATGCAGAAAAAGATATCAGGGAAATATTTCCTAATTTTAACGAGGATGAAGTTGTTAAACTTGCTAATAATGTATCTAAATACAGAAAAGAAAATAATGAAAAAGTTGCAAAGGATCTCAACAGAAAAATAATCGGTAAGTTTACTCAGGGTCGTGCGTGTGATCGTAAACGAGCGTGTACAAGATTAATCATCGACGATGCAGAACTCGATTTTATAATTGCTGTTACAACGGAGCGAGGTACATTTACAAACCGAAATGATGCTTGGTTGTCGGATGGAACTAAATTAGGTACAATTGTGAGTTTAATTGATGGTGAGTCACCGCAGTTTACTCATTTACGATCTTTTAGGCTCGCGTACGTATCGATAAATTTATTATCGATGATAAACAGATTTGTTGATACCGCGGTTAGAGTTGCTAGAGATTCATTTTATATAAATAAAAAATATTTGGATTTACTAGATAAATTACTTGGTACTGGTGAATGGGGATGATGGAGAATAAAACGCGAGAACATATTTAGTTATTCTGAATCTGCCGACGTTGAAATTAAGGAAATGTATTACAAGAACAGCAATCAAGTATCAAAATCGTCAGCACCATCTGTGTATGATCCTGTAGCCAGGCATAAAACCGTTTATCTTAATGGGTGTGGTGGTTCTGGTAAAACAACACATGTAGTTGAATTATTTCGGATTTTTGATAGGGTTGTGCTGACGCCCACACACAGACTCACCAGAGAAATGAATGAACGAGGGGTGAAATCTCAAACTTATCATAGTTTCTTTTGATGGTGCGGAGACGCATGGACTCCATCGCAGATGTGTGAGATATACATTCCTAAGATTATATCTAGGATGAAATATGCACGGTATCGTTGGAAGTATTAAAAATATTTCTTGATTGGTTATTGACAAAGAATACCGCTGTGATAATGTGTGGCGATCATGGTCAACCACCACCTTTTGTTGGACAGTCTCCGCACGAATGGTTAAAAACATTTGCAGATTATTATGAGGAAATAAATAACGATCATAGAGCTATTGATGAACCAATGAAAGAATTTAAAAAGTTAATCAGACTGCAGCCAAATAGAATACAGTGCGAAATAATGCGTGGAGTGATTCCAGAGACTACGATGAATGATTTTTTGGAATTTGTGGAGACCAAATGATTTGATAGTTGCAAGTAGAAAGATAGTTCGTGATACACTTCAAGAGAAATTATTATCTAAACATAAAGAAAAGTTTTCAAATCTACCTGTACCACTGTGTTATCGACCAGCAGATACTCGACAACAGAATATTGAAGTTGAAATTCCTGGAACTGATGAAAAACAAAATCTTATACTAAATGATATTGTTTTAGTTCCTGTCAGTGCTGTTCCGAGCGCGTTGAGCATGAGCAAAACTCCATGGACGTTAGGATACGCTATAACGATTCATTCATCACAAGGATTAACTATTTCTGATAGAAATATTTGGATTGTCGATGATCGGATCGAATGGTCAAATTTAGTCTATCTCGCGGTGTCTCGAGTCAGAAAAATATCTCAGCTGCACAGGGTTATTATGGATTGCGTAATAACCGAAGAAATCACTGATGATGTTAATAGCGATTTCGTCCTCATCAAGAAAAAATTATCTGGTTATCGACAATCTGACAAAAAAAAAAAAATAAACGAGACTTTGATCTCGACGTTGAATTTATCATGACGCTGAAACAACGACAGAATAATCACTGTACAAGTTGTAACTGTAATATGTTGTGGCAGTATTCGAATAATAATCCAAGACAGTTTACCGTGGATAGAATTAATAGTAGTCTTGGTCACACACGCGAAAATGTGATGCTGTCCTGTCTTGAATGTAATTGACGTAGGGGTGCTGGCCCTGGAACCAGTTTACAGAAGTGAAGGTGGTGGTAATTGTGTGTCTTCAGAAATTACTTGTAATTGTTCACGTAGAAATCCACGTTGAGGAGCAGTTGAATTTAGTCTGTAGATTGCAGGTCTACCTGTGGATCTAACCACGCTGGAAAGTTTATGTGTGGTCACACTCCAAATAGGATCAGTTGCTCTTTTTTTTACCTCCTTCAAGTTCACCGAGTTCATATAAATATCTTACAGTCACATTACCTAATACTGGTTGTTTTGAAAAGTCACGTCGTTGTATTGGTATATGTTTCTTTGTAATTGCGTTAATGGGTTTCATGGCAGTTGCACGAGTAATTTCATTATTTAACGCAGTTATCACGCTTGGTAGTCTTGCAACCCATTCACGAGATATCTTGTCTTTCTGAACTATTTCCTTCGCATACTGATACCCAAATAACCACTTAGGAAGCATTCGATTAAATCGCTCAACGATTACCTGATCACGATAAATTGCAGTGTGTCCTCGTCTGATTTTAACATTATGTTGCTTCATCAGAGATGATTCTACACCAAGAAATTCTTTACCAGGATCAGCCTGTAATAGTTGTGGCCATCGTAGACCACCACGTTGATAAAATCGTTCAAACGCAGATGCAACTTCAGTTGCTGGTTTTGCTGATAGTGGTTCTGCTTCTTTATATCTACTTGCAACGTTAACGACAGTTAACGCGTATTTGTATGTGCGTATTTGACGTCCACGTGTTTTAATAGTATCATGTGGTAAAAACAAAATATTTGCTTGATGAACTTCATTGGAAACGCTGACATCAAAATAAGCGTACTGCATTTTTTGAGGTGGTGGTAGATAAATTTGCCATATTGCCTGTCGCGCTAACCAATTTGCAGCAACAGAACGTGAGACTTTTGCTGCTTCGGCAAGTTTGCTAATCGCTGCTCCGCCTCTCCAATATCCTCTTGGACTATATTAAACCGATTCCATTATAACAGTTATATGATTAATTACCAGCCCCTAGCATTAGTTTCACCTTTCATCAAAGATTCTAGTAGGCAGCTAGCAAGGTTTTCTCTGAGAGATCTGTTCTTTATAGAATTCAGCGCGTGAATCAACTTCACATCTGCGAGGTGCCGTTGTTGTAAATCTTTGCTTTTATACGCAACATCATGAACGTGACACGCTTGATCAATTGCGTTTATTGGATACTCTTCAGGTCTTGGTTGATCTTGGTTATCGAGTCGAATATCAAGTCGAGTTCCAGGACAACAGTAATTATAGCCAAGCAGATGTTTCTCACCAGGGTATTTAGCCCATGGAGTTCCTGGTAATTTTCCCAACGAAGTTGCAATATCACCACCGGTTTTTGTTTTCGACGAAATAAATCTAAATTTTTTTTGTGCCACATTTTTCGCATTTACCTGTGAGAGCACGTTTTTTATTTTAGTTGTCACTGTAGTTAATCCACTAGTTGGCGTAAATGTTTTGCATCGAACACAATATAGATCCATAATATTTATTATTATGGATATAATTGACTTCTCAGCGACACGAGCGCGGGAGCCAGTTAAACATCATCCAGCACTACCAAATTCTATAAGGATGATAATAATTGGACCATCTGGATCTGGTAAAACACAATTGTTACTCGAACTGATAATGAGATGGCTAAAGTGGGATAAGTTGTATTTAGTGGCACCATCTGTAGATGACCAACGATGTTATAATGTTCTTAAAGATTTTAATGAAAATGCAAAGTCTTTGTTGGAAGACGGCGACAATGATAGTGTTGTTGACTTTATCACCGATATTGATGAAGCTCCATCCGTAGATGACCTCGATGGACGTATTAATCTGATAATGAGATGGCTCAAGTGGGATAAGCTATTTTTAGTAGCACCATCTGTAGATGATCAACGATATTATGAGGTACTTATATATTTTAATGAAAACGCAAAGTTGCTGGGTGAAGATGGCAATGATGTTGATTTTATCACCGATATTGATGAAGCTCCATCTGTGGATGATCTCGATGGACGTATCAATAATCTCGTAGCATACGATGATGTGATGCGGGACAAACAATCAAATCCAGCTCGGATATTTTCCCGTGGCAGACATAAAAACAAAGACGTGATTTATGCCACTCAGCGATATACACAAATACCTAAAGTGATCAGAGATAACTGTAATATTTTAGTCGTGTTTAGCGGAGTTGATACGCATAAGTTGCGAAACATTCATCAACCTTGTGTTCAGGGGACATGGACATAATTAAATTCAAAAATATATTTGCAGAAGCTCAAGCTACCCCGTTTGGATTTATAACGATAAATTTATGTGACTTCAGATCTAGGTATGGTATAGGTCTTGATAAAATGTTTGGTTGACACTACAGCAGCAGAGAGTGTGCGACCACGAGTAGGTATTGAAAACGTAAAAGATCACGCACAAGTGAGTGAAAAAAAAAAAAAAAACGCTTCAAAAATAAAGTATAAAAAAATGATCCAAAATAATTGATTGGTTGGAGGCTTCGGTTTGACGTTATTGACCTTGTATTTTCGGCTTTTTGAGCATCCCCCTTTTAGGCAAATATAATTAAAGCAAGTGGTCTGTTAACCCTCTCTGCTGCTGTGTCATCTTTCCGCTTCCTGTGCATGCATGGTGAGGAGGCTGGGGAGGGGGAGATCAGCAGAAACGTAGAGCGCAGCAGTTTTAATATAAACTGTATGTCGGCAACTGAAACCAACAATAATATGCTTGAAACAAAATAGATTGATGTTATTTGCTTGATGGACATCATCCTGTAGTGAGACATGGATAGTGTGTGTGCAAATACATCGGACACTTTACTGGTTCGGCTAAAAATAGATTTGTGCAAATTTTTGATAATAATGTTAGCAGCTAAAACTAAGAGCGACACTTCGAGGAACACGTTTTCCAAATTTTCTAAATATTCAGGGGCGAAACTGCAAGGGGCACTGTTTTGTAAATTTCAATAAATTCTACTTTGATTTTTGTTCTGATGCGATATACCGAAAAATCATTAAATCGAGACTGTTCAATATATAAAAGGGCCAAAAATAGTGTTAGAAGAAGGTCAGACTTAGACACGTATACGCGTTTATTCGTCTAAAATTAGAGCATGACTACGAGTCAGGTGACGCTTCAGTGTGTACTCTGAGACGCGAATAGGAGGTAGACATCGAGAGATTTTCACGTTAATTTCTTTGGTAACAGAAGATTATTTACAGCTATCGCCAAAGGGATGATATCGTTTACATGCATAGTAATGTTTTCTTAAAAAGTAAAGAAATTTTGATCCACATTGTTTAGAGCAAAAAATAAAGCAAGTCATTTGATATGAATGGGTTCGTGGGGGCCGTCCACTATCTTTCAGAGTAAAGTTGATGCTATAACTGGATATACGAAGTATTGGATTACGTACTATATAGGCGAAAAAGACAAGACATCATTGAATAACATTTTATGTTAGTTCATTCTTAGTACAGACTTTAAAATTTGTATCTAATTACAAGCGTGAAAGAAAAAGAAAATGTTTCATTTGGTTTGAATTTATGTTTTATGCAACATTTAACCCGCGTCCTCTTTTACACCAATTTATTCTTGTTAGTCATTTTATTCTGCAAATCAGAGCAAGAAGTTTGAATTTTTCTTTTCATGCCAGTTCGAGGTTGGAATTATTTTCGAATTAGACTTACCTGTAATATCTACATAAACTTAATAAGGTGTGGGGGTGGGGGAGAGAGGGGTGGGGTGGGGCTCAAAACCAAAATTTTAGAGTACACATTCAAGTGTAACGCTCGTTAAAAGCTTAATGTTTCTATATTCTATAAACACAAAGTACTTGCACATTTCTGCCAACTTAATTTCCAATAGTTCTACAAGACATTAAAGGTAAATCATATAATTAATATTGTGGAATATTAAAATTATTGGCCATCACTGCCAAAGTTCTGCTTGTACGGCCATTTACATTCTACAATGAAGGGCGAGGGAAATATTTTTGTGATAAACTACAAAGCAGTATATATTTCTATCTTATATGCAAAATTGCATGTTATGTTGCGGGAGATCTTGAAGTCGCGCTGATTTAAAGCTAGATAATTATCGAAACGTTTAAATTTATATATCTGTGGTAAAATATTTCGGACGGCTATGGCTGATACAGTCCGCACCGGGCTCGACGGCCATGAAACGATTCTGGTCTATAAATAAAATTCGAATTAAATAAACCTCTCATTATTAATTTATGATATATTTTGCCTGGGGTTGAACAATAGACAATACCTGTAATTACTCCCGGATGTGCATGATTTAATATCATATTTATAGTATTAGTCTCGATGAATAATTAATTTATTGCACGAACACACACACACACACACACACACACACACACACACACGGTATGGACTTGTAAAATTGTATGTGCATTGTATAAAAGTCCCTGATTAAACAGAGCTGTGCAGAATGTCCTATAAAATCAGTCACCAGATCGACTGCCTCACAAACTACACTGTATATAAAATATCAATTAATCATGACATTGCATTATAAAAGGACATGTTCTCATTTTCAATTACACTTGTTTCTTTCTTTCTTTCTCACTGATTGATTGATTGATTGGTTTATTTAAAGAATTTTCAATTTAGTATTTTCAATATACTAAATAGAGATATTCGACTGTGAACTAGAAGGGGTACCTTTTTATTGTGGTGGGTAAATATAGTGTTACCCTTGTCCATCTGTCCGTTCAACTGTCCACTTAATTTGCATTTGGGTCAGGCAATCATGTTCTATAAATCCACTTCTAATGGTCTTATTCAAGAACTGGAAATCGGCAATCAGTTTTATGAATCCATTTCTAATTATCTTTTCCCCAAGAATTGGAAATCGGCAATCATATTCGAATACTGATGCACGAGACATGGATGCTTTCATGAAGTTAATTTCAAATCTTTTTTAACTTTCAATATATGGTCATACAAAGAAATATTTTTATCCGTCTTCATTTCAATGAGTCTCTTGACCAAACTGTCATCTGTGAATCTTGGAAAGTGTGTTCTATTATGGCATCTATCACCCCAGTTAGGTCTGCAACTTCTAAAATGCTTCAAAACTGCGAGTGTCTTCGGTAACCACATCCTGGATCAAAGATCGAAAAGAAGAATAGAAACAGATCTTACATGAGATCATACAAAATGAATTTGTTGTCCTCCAGAATTCAGAAAGAATCCTGGAGAAAATATGGAGCAAGCGAGCGATTTTTGTAAAAATAATAAGAACTTGTTATAGATCAAGTATTTGTGCTGGAACTAATTTATAAAGCTTTGAAGTTAGCCAATCATTCTTTGGATTCGGGTGCCAAGATGGTTTAGGCCAGAGTTTAAAACAATATTAAAAAAGTTTTCATTCTTAATAGTCGATGTACAGGACTCGTGTCAAATGCCGAATAAAGAACAGGATTTATTTATATTTTATTTCATTTGTGTTGTTGTTGGTCTTGGTTATTTTAGAAGTGGGTTTCATGAGGTAAGATTCGTGTAGCTTGAGTGCTTATTTTCAGTGAAAAGTATGGAAAGAGGGAAATAACTGTTTTGTTTTGTAAGCTTTTGCTGCCAAGAGTTTTCGTGTCATAAGTTAATCATGCAAATGTTGTTTTATTCACAGAACATTCACAAGTGAAAACAATTTTACAGGTTCTAGAGATCCCGGATTATTTATTTAGAATTTCATGCATCGAAAAGGTTCTGAAGTTTATTCAGAGCCTTTTTTAATAGACAATATTTATTTGAAGTAGGTTTTCTATAATCAAGGTTGTTAGTCAACAATGAAAATAGTTAAACAATCTTAAAATACACGAACTCTAGCATGTATACCTGCAGGACCTCCTGCCATGTATATGTCAGTTTTATGTTGCCTATAATCAAGCGGTCTAGAAGGTCATCTCTAAAAGGGATAGAATCCATACACGGGTAATTCATCCCCCACCCGAATGCCTTATTGAACATGAGACGCAAGTGTGTCCGATAAGCTTCATCTGGTTTTCATAACAGTTGATCGCACCACTAAGCAGATGTATGTAGTATTGTGTGAAAACAACCCTATGTTAACGATCTCCAATCTTTATATCCTGTCAGTTCTGCATATGTCTGATAGCAATTATTCCCAAAGATAAAGACATATTTGATCTACGTAGCAATGTCTTATGATCGAACCCGTGCAAGATCATAAACATATAAATGTACTAAGTTTGATCGTAATCG
This sequence comes from Megalonaias nervosa, assembly GCA_016617855.1. Classification (NCBI taxonomy): domain Eukaryota; kingdom Metazoa; phylum Mollusca; class Bivalvia; order Unionida; family Unionidae; genus Megalonaias; species Megalonaias nervosa. Next base: position 27,114 of record JAECUM010029342.1, on the reverse strand, counting down.
AGTGAGAAACAAAGTCTATAGAGAACTAGCAAGTTCAGACAATCACATGCAAGATCGCATCATTAAGATGCTCAGAGTTAATTTGTTATTAAACTAAGGACATGATGATATACTCTTACGTATAGTATTCTCACACCATGAGTTTGTTTGTACCCCATCATCCGATTTTAAAAACACGAGGTATCAAGGATATAAAAAAATGAACAAAACTTGGTCATTTAATTCATTGATTTATAAGTTCTAACCCGATTGTCGCCAGGTGATCCCAAATACTATCAACTTATTGGCGTTTTGAATCAAAAGGAAGTATCTTTAGTAACACGGTAGCCATATTTGCTTGGATCAGTCAATGTTCTCTAGCAACAGATGTGATACAGTTCACCGTATTTTAAAATCTCAATTATTCTGTAAATTTTGGATTTACATCTCTTTAAACACGTGTATACAAGAGTTCCACTTACTTATTTGTTGAATTTGTTTCAGAAATATTAAAACTAGACATTGGAAGCATTGGACGCAGACGACATACTTTGACCGAAAATAAAACTATTCTAGAAACCAGAAAAGGAAAGCGAGCAGTATGTTTCTTTAGTTACATTGGGAACTTCCGTTAGCGTTTAAAGGCCTATAATTCGACGGTGTTCGAGACCGTTGGCGACGATCATGTTAGAAATTACAAACCAATGAATGAAATGACTAAGTTTGGTCCACTTTTTATATCCTTGATGCTTTACATTTTTAAAATCGGTAAGGGTTACAAACAAACGGGAGGTTATGTGAATACATTACCAAGGTATGAGACAAATACGATCGAAATAAGGTCTCTCTCATGGTAGCAAGATCAGCCAATCAAAAACAAAATTACTTGTTAGATATGCAAAGGTGACGCTCATATCAAAACTTGTCCAACATCTTGATGAGATTAGTCTATTTCCCAAGTCTGACAACAAATCGGGTCAGAAATACTGACTGTCGAATCGCAGTTCAGCTAATCTTATGCAAGATAGGTTAATTGATATACGCAGACCTGGTTCATAATAAGCCATTAATATAAGCCTTCTAACCAAGTTTGATCAGATTTGGATCGAAATTAGTTATCAGAGTCGTAACAAACGGATTCAATCAGATGCATGATAGCCTCATTAATAGGCGTAGTTCTCGTTCGTTACGATACACTTCTGAGATATTGATGATATAACCTTATGTTTCAAATTTGATTACAATCAGACCATAAATATGGCATACATAATGGTAACGAACTCAGCTATTAAGATGCAAGATCACTTTATTAAAATGCCTGTGACACTCATTATCGAATTCTGCCGAGATTTTGATAATATCAACTCGTGTTTCAAATGTCATGCAAATCAAAGCAATATGGTTTCCAAAGTAGTAACAAGCCGTTCTTGGCGGATGGACGACGAACGACAGCTCCAGGACTATACTATGAGCTGGTTAATCCTTAGTTCTCATTCACGTTTGTAGCCGCAGGCGAAAATCAGGTAACCTTTAGTCGAGTGCGGACACAGTCTGTGCTCTGTCCATTATTTTGTTAAAAAGGACGTTCGCGACTGTCTTCCGACCTAATTGTACGCGGTGTTTTGTAATAGTCGTATTTGATGATATCATAATTAGCAATAACAACAGTTCTTGTCCTTTGTGCAAAAAAAGATGTCATGTGTGTCTTGTGGCAGGTAGGACCCATGTACACACATGTACATATAAAATTATAATTTATGGCGTAATGTTTGATCGATTGACTCCGTGTGTGTGTGTGTGTGTGTGTGTGTGTGTGTGTGTGTGTGAGAGAGAGAGAGAGAGAGAGAGAGAGAGAGAGAGAGAGAGAGAGAGAGAGATTACCTTTTATATCCTTTTCTTGGTACAGCGTTGTGTGTGCTAACAGAGCCTGTCTCAATCCAGTCTGGGATTACGATGTTTTTAACTCGATCTTGCATTGCCTGTGTACGGTTCGTGAACTGTGTAATCATTAGTTTTTCGTTTTCATTCGTTTTACCCCAATCCATCACGTAGATATCAACCAAGAAGGTGAAAAGACTTACGTCATGATATGTCTTTCTAAGGCGATTCTAAAAGAAAAGAATACGAATAACAACCACCTGGTCATGCGAGTTATTTAAAGTTAACAGAATATATGGGTCGTTATTTCTACGAAACTAATTTTTAACACTTAACCCCTACAAAATAAACTCTGTATATATGGTTATTCATTATTCATATTAATAGATTTCGACAGTTTTAAATACAGCTGGTTTCGTGTGAGGGTAGAAATGGTGACAACTTGAGGGACATTTGTCTTTAATCTTTGCAGATTCCTGCGTACATTTTATATCTATATTTTCTTTAAATTTACACACGCTACATAAGCTTCTTCATATTAAGAAAGAAGAAGGAAAGTAGAGTGAAATAAATATGCAGTATCTTTTATATATATATATATATATATATATATATATATATATATATATATATATATATATATATATATATATATACACACAAATCTAAATATTGTTTAAAAAAGAGAAATTTGAAAGCAGAGGAATATCATCAACTCATCCAAATAGCTATATCTGTTGATAACATATAACCAAAAGATTCATACATTTATAATTTCTTATTTATCAATAAAATGTAATATCCATTATTTAAGTATGAATTGCTTGAAAAAGAAAAAAGACAATAAGAAACCACAAAAAATTAAAAAAACAGCAACCGAACGGGGTGAGCGAGTGAAAGATTCTCCGATGATAAACGTGTGTGTGTGTTGATGTGTGTGTGTGTGTGTGTGTGTGTGTGTGTGTGTGTGTGTGTGTGTGTGATTTTGCTTTTAAACGTAGCTTTAACAATTTTTCAGTCATATCACTACGATGTCTGCAGTGTGGCAGTTTATTGTGGTATCTAGCACTGGGGCATACATGCCGTATACCCAGTCACATTATCTTGACACCAGGCAGACCAGTCCTAACACTAACCTCTTAATGCTGAGCGCCTAGCAAGGCAGCTGTTAGTACCAGTTTTGTAAGTTTTTTATATGACTCAGCCGGGGGTTGAATCCCGCGACCTCCTGCACCCGCTGATGAAATTGCTTTTGTGTTTATTTTGTTGTAAAACGAAATTAAATCTGCATTATTCATTTACAACGCGTTCCTTTTTACAAACAAAAATAACATTTTTCCCAATAATTTCATAAATAGAATGTGTAACCTTGTAAATTGAACACAGATACCTCTTAAAATTAACATAATCAACCAAAGTTGTATTGAAATAAATATATAATATATACTATAATAAATGAAATATTTTGGGCACAATATGAATAACGTAATTGAAAGCTCATTTGATCATTTTCAATGTACTTCAAATAACATAGTTTTTCTTCTCAACAAAACCCTGCGTACCTGTTTCATCGATCCAAAATAAAAAATTCTTGAATTAACGATCCAATGCATATACATTAAAAACAGATATGTTATATATTCTTTTGTATCACCCCCCCCCCCCATACACACAAAGAAAAAACACCAATTGTTCTGGTTTAAATTCATTTTACACATCAGAGGATTTCGTAATAAATACCTACGCAGTATTTTAAATTGAAAATTATCGAAATTATTATCTGTGGTAGATTTTCTATAAAAGACGTTAATATGTACCCAGTCCATTGGCTGAATGTTATATTGTTCTCTGCATCCACTTTTGACTTTGGAATAGGATAATACCTAATCAAATTTGTTTTCTTTACACCGAAATTAACAAAAAACAGTTTAATGTTTGAATTTGTTTTTCTTCATTGTAAATTATCATGCAAATACCAAACTACTTGCATCCAAAAAGTTTTTCACAAATATGGATTTTCTATTTTCCAAATATTCTACTGTTCCAAATAAATTGAATTGTTTGAGTTCCTCTAATTTTAGATCATAACTGTAGGAGTTCAAAACAAACACTATTCATTAGCAAAGAGTTTTCACCTGTGCTATTTTTCCATTCCAGACAATGTATATAAACGAACGGTCGACCTGTTTTATAAATTCTCTTGGTATTGTAAAAAGAGATAGAAAAATGATTTTACCATCAATTTTCTTGGTACTGTAAAAAGGGATGCTGCATATATACAAATATAACGACTTTACCATCACTTTTGCTTCCAGTAAATTATACATTTCTTGTTTTTCAAAGGGATGTATCATTTTCATTGGATTGTACTTTTCAACTTTTTTAGTTTACGACTTGGAATGTCGAAATCTGGCAACCAGGACACTTCTTAATTATAGACAACCATTTCGATTATAAAAAGATCACCAACAGATTATCAGAATATCTTTAGATCCATGTTAATTTCAAAATTTGAATAACTACGGAAGTCGGGAACATTTTGACTCATATTTGCAGAACATTTAATTAGTAATGATTTTTTTCCCACCTCTGCACTTTTTCCATTCAAGACAAAGTCCATAACCAAACGAGCTACCTGTTTTATAACTTCATTTGCGACTGTAAAAAGGGACATACAATGACTTGACCATCAATTTTTCCACTAAACGATACATGTTTTGCTTTCCAAAATCATATATCATCCTTGATGGATTGTACTTTCCATTTTTTTAAAATTTCTCTAGTAATTCATTCGTATGGTATTTTCTACTTTTAGTTTTTTTTTTTAAATAAATTATAGAAAACTCGCTTATAATTATCTTTCATGTATTTCAGATTGTTATAATATCGTCTGTTTATTCGTTTATCCATTTCTTCTAATTTGCACTCCTGTAATTTTAACTATTTTTCCTTTTTTTTGCAATCTTATCATTTCTCAATTTGATATTGTGATAAACTCAATTTAATTTCAACTTCTGGCATATGATATTATTATATTTTATTACACACAATAATTTTCAATTTCTGCGTCGTTTTTTTTTACTAATACAAGACACTGCTGCGTTGCCTCAGTGACAGAACCGCTAGCTGCAGCAAATTTTGTTATAATTAGAACCTTTCCTAATGGAGACAATAGTTTCGGTATATGGGATATTTTAAATGGCATGATAGTACTAATAAAACCTTTGTTTGTTAGGTTCGTTAATTGGTATTTTGTTAGTCTGTATGCAGAATAATTATGCTTTTCTTTCGCTTCAATGAATTACAAAACTAGTTTATTCATAAATAATCCCTCTGTATCACCATTAAAAACTGCCATGGTTTTAATGACATTTAGTTTTGGGTGATTCCTAGTATAAGTTCTGACAATATCATCTATTAGATGTTGTGTTAAATTATGTATCTCTCTGTTAAATTATTTAAATATGTGATTTTAATTATGATCTTATATGATATCATTACATAATAATATTCACCTAACAAATAATTGCATTCAACGTTATGTCTCAATCACTCAACACAACACAATATGTATAACATGCCGCATCAGCCTCACCAAATTAAACGTTTCCTCCATGTTGCCATATAATTGCAATAACTGATGGAGACTTTATCCTCTGCTCACTGTGAAATTAAAGTGGAAATCTGTATATAACTTTTCGAAATCAGCTATTGAAATACTAGCGCTGAAGCCAGTACCATTATAGTTATTTACTGCATCAAGCAACATCATACATTCAGGACTAATATTTAAGTGTGTTGGTGCAAAACTGCATGTTAATGCTCTTTCTTGATACTGAAATGAACTGACACGTAAAACTATTTGTTTAATATTAGCATTAGCTAAACCATTGAGTGAAGCATTAAATATGTAGACTAAATAATGAAATTAATAAATTATGAAGCCGAATATGTATTCATATTAATGAACAATGCCACATTATGCAGTATTCGTTTTTGAAAGTTTAAAATAAGCGATACCCTCCCCCTCCTGGGTGGTGGGGGGAGGCACAAGTTGGAAGATTCGACTAGTGCGCAAAATACCCTTGCACCGGTCCTGATTACTGCAACTGATACTAATATCGTACCTGTTTTGAACTATCCTTCAACAGCTACAGAGGGTATTAGCATCAGAAAACCAAAGCAATGTTAGATTATATTCATTGAGAAAGAAACTAATTTTGTTGAGGACTGTGGTAGATGTAGTGAAATGTATTCTAAGAACTCGTCTTCTAACAAGTACTGCGCTGATGTAAATAAGATGAAACTGTTATTAACTAATGATAGTGTATTATTATCATAAAAATCAGCGCTATTATCAGCACATAACAAGTTACAACGTATTTCTAGAAACGAAATATTTTGTGTGGTAAAAGATGGGCATCGTAGTCTCTTCTTTCAAGATTGTGTTGCCTATCCATATTCATATCTCAAGGAAGGTATTCAATATATTCAAATATGTGCACGTTCTAGTCTTTCACACTATCAGCAAACAAATCAAAATATGGTAAAGCTATCTGTGTCATACTGCATAAAGTCACAAGCTTTTCATAAAACTTCCAGCTATTAAAATATTTTGTTTCGATTTTTTAACTTTTTGAGGTATCTTCCACAACTTATTTTACCTTTTTATTACCATGAGATATTTTCTTTTATTTCTTTTGATAGTTTTTTTATTTCTGATTTATTCAATTATTTGTCCCTATCTGTTTTGTTTCTTACTCAGCTTGACAGGTTGCTCCTTCCAAAGCTGTTATTGAGAGACACTGAAGTGTTAGACGGTAGAAAACCAGACTGATACTTATTCAACAACTATCTGCATGAAAGAAGTTATAAAAAGAAATTTATACACAATCCTTTCAAAGGAGCTTTCCAATGCACCTTATGAGAGTGATGGCTCAATAGCTGTACACTAGACCTTTATCACCCGTTTTCAAAGTCAGGTGATAGTCAAATCATGGCATATTATCGTCTTATCATGACATTTTTTAAATTCTGTAGTGAAACGAAGTATAAGTATAGAGAGTGATTGAACATGAATTATTGAAGGCATGGTCCGATACCTACCACAAATTGTTTAAAGTCTTTATCTTGCAGTGGAAATATGAACTCATCAAAATCAACTACGCCCACAAATGAGTATCCCGCCAATCTGTCCATGCAGTCGTAGACTGGTACTTGTTCATCCGACCAGCCCTGTCCAGTCTTTTGCCCGAGCTTCCGGTTGATTGTATCTGTTAAAAGTTTATTGCGTTTTTTTAGAGAATAATTATTCTTAAACTTTGCTTTAGTATCTTGCATTTAATACTGTGCTGATATTTCACACTGTAGCTCAGTTCTGAGATGTATATTAAAGTGACAGAAGCTTAGGTCGGGCCTTAGCCCCAGCTAGCATAGTGATCTCTTTAGATAAAGTGTGTATTTAAAACAAAGTATGTAAAATTGATACCACGGTTTGTTTGATAACAGTGGCATATAAGTGTATATAGTCTCCGTCATTAGCTCACGGCGTTTTGCGCATGCTTCATTGCGGAAAAAGAAGAAATACTAGTAAGTGTTCTAAATATTCACTGGAGAGTATTTTCTAGCCGTGGGACTTATTCACAGTGAAATATATGGTATATCTAAAATTTGTGCTCCTAATTTTAATTCAAATCAATAGTGTTTACCACCAACTCATGGACATTATAAAGGCAAAAGACCGCTCACGATTAACAACGTAATTCATCACCACTATGTCACTCGACGTCGGTCACAAAACACACGTCATATAAGTTTTGCTTGTTACAAGGCTTTGTCTATTTGATATTATCTTCTTTAAAGTTAGACCGGAAGTTGTTCATCTCATCGCCCTTAACCGGTCTTCTGTACAAGTCGGGAAAAATGTATTGGATGCTAGTTGAAGATATGTGATCATAGCGAGTATATTTTTACAATAACTAACTCGTCAAAGGATAACACTAAATTAAAATTCTAAATTTCTAGCACACTATCAAAACACACATCTCCATCAAGCTTCCTTTTTCATATTATATAATTAGACTTTTTAGACTGGGAATTGTGTTATGTATATTTAATTTGCGTTGTTTGTTAGTTGTTGTTTTTTTTTTATAATCTTGTCACTGGAAAGGTTATTCATTCGTGCTATAACATCCAAGCAGAATCAAGTTATTGTTGGGCACAGTATTTGATTTTTAATTATTCAAATTTTTCTTCTCTGGAAATACAAAAGTGCTCTGAAAACATTCTTGGAAATATAGACTTTATTTTATACTGATATTTTAAATAAGGATTTCTTCTTGGATTGCATTCTTGTGATCCAACAAGAGGCTGTTGGCACATCAACACTTTACAAGCCATCACAGGCACATCAACACCTTCAGCGTTGGACTTAATTTGGATTCCCACTAAAGTTTATTTAGAACCTGTATTATTGGGGCTTGTGTCCGTATTTCTAGGCTTATTTGAGATTTAATTCGCAATACGGTAAGTTCTTTATTTTTACTTTTTCACTTTGTGTTCTAGGGAAATAAATTATTGGTTGAATTTTACAATACTTGTTGGTTTTCACTCCTTTCTGTTACTTATTTAAAGAGCATAGACTCATAACAATTGTTTATCTCATCGACCTTGACAGACAGTCTGTGTATATTGTACAGGTTCTTTAATTCTAGTAGTCTAGTAGAAAAAAAAAAAAAAGATAAAGGCATTTTAACGAACATGATACTTTTGCACAAATCTACTCATGTAGTGTTTCGACAATGCTAACATAATTTCTAGCGCACTGACATAGCGGAAAATTTTCACATTAAAAACTCCTTAAGCGTAAAAAGACACTATTCACTGACGCAAGAAAACTAGGTCACAAAAATCAATATTTACTGGTGAAACGTCGAAAAAGCCGTTACCCAGCGACTTCAACACGTTTTGGAAAATTTTCTACAAACGTATATAGGTTTTGATTTAATTATATCAGCTGATATTCAATTTCTCTTCCTTCTAGATTTGTATAGGTCTAAGCATGTTAGTTTGATGATAAAAAGTCTATCTCTGCAAGGGTAAAAAAATACGTTTCTGAAATTTAATGGTTGGTAACTTTCTTACTAATGTAAAAGCCCGGTCGGCCAACCGAAAAAACGTTACTAATAAATGATCATTTTCCAAATTATAAAATAATTATACATATTTTCCAGCAACAAATATTTGGTCCTGATATTATCTCTCTGGGCACCTACAGCAATTTTAGGAGCAACTGCAATAATTTCCCGAGTGAAAATTTGCTGCGCAACTAGACTTTCAAAACTGGTTGCCCAGGACTACTATGGATTCTCAAAATGTTTGTTACCCTTCTTGATTTTACATATTTTTGAAAGGCTATAGCTTGAAAATCTTTAATTTTTCTCAAGGCGAAAAACATATATTATTTACAGAGAACAAAGTATAAGAAACAGCTGAAGCAGAGACACTCATAGAAATGGCAAAATTTGACATAGAAATGGTAAAGTGTGGCATAGAAAGTTTGACAGAAAACTGAAATCATTCACACGTTTCAAATGATTTTTAAAAAGTTACAAATTCCGGAAATATATTTTATCTTTTATCTTTTGATTTATTGAATTACATACAAACTTTTACTATGATTTTACACCGTTTTAAATGAAAGACAAATAATTTTATTTAAGACAAAGTTACTTCGATCTTGAGGGACCAGTTTGTCACAACTAATTTTACGATTTATCGATCCAGCCTGTGGTGGAATATTGAATACGGTATTTAGAAGAATGAAGGTCGCTGATGGCTGAACTAATTTAGCTGAAAAAATGAACGTGATGTTTCATTATAAGATGCCAATGTATGAGTAAATCGTACAGAACAGTAGACGGAGCTACAGCAGATACTATGAGGTCTTTTGCTGTACGCTATATTAGCTAGTGTTTGGACCAGTCTTTCTAATAATAGTTGCTTTTCTCTTGCTTTTTTAAATTAATTATTTCAATGTTCCTTCTGAAGCTCTTTCCAACTGTTTTAGACATTCAACTAATTGTGCTTTTATACTTTCAACATTTGTTTACTGCTGCAATACAGATTTTATGTTTGTCTTTTTATTACTTATATCTCTTTTGTTATATGTTTCGACATAAAATTGCATAGACTCGCTTTTTATTTTAACACTGTGCATTACCTATACATAACTTAATTCTCTTTTTTCTTTTGTAGTGAAGAATCTTTTCAGAGTAGGTGAAACTCCCCACCTTGAATTGTTTATTTGGATTTATCTCAGTTTCTGTTACCTGCTGATCCAATGGCTCTTTTGTATATTTTTGCCTATATATTTCTTCATTTACATGCTGCTGACTTTGATCGACTGGATATTTGGCTTTAGAATTCTCTACAGGACAAAGTCATTAGTATTTGTCATTTTGTTTTGTCTGAGCCAATGTTTTTTACAATTCCTTAACTGCTGGCCTGTGACAGTACTATTTGTTAATATCATGCTTAGCTATTTGGTCTTGCCACCAGTATCATGTCTGTGACTTTTGATTTTAAGCCATTTCTTAGCAACTCGTATTGTGCTTCGTTTATCTCAAATTCTTTTTTACGTGCTCTTTGTAACGCGTCAGTAAGCTTTAGTTGAGCGTTCTCCAGACCAATATCTTCATCTGGTTTGGTTTCAGCAACTTGTACATGTAACACATCATTATCCTCAAATAATGGATTTCCAAATTATTTTATTCAATACCTTCACCACCTCCTTTCGTCTGTTGTGCTCGAAAGTGTCCCGAAGGTATACTGACATAAAGTATGTGGTACAGTAAAGGCTGCACATGGGCACGCCTGCACCAAACGGTACACAACATTGTTTTGTTTTCGTTTTTTAGAGGAGATTCAACCCCATCCCCGCCCCGCTCACACTTTCATAAATCTATCAATCATAAATTCGTCCTAAAGGAAATAAATATTTCAATATTGCTTGATATTATTTTCACCTTTCAATCTAGATCATTCTAACCAATGTCTTGATAATAAGTCACTGTCGTAACCAGATAAGTTGTAAATGAAAAATGGTATATAATTTGTACATTTAGAATTTAAATTAGAATGCTATGTGCTGGAAATCTATACATGGTAGTAGGGCGATTGAGATTTCCTCCTGTCCACAGTTATTTCTTTCTTCCAAATATGGCAGGAAATGTTTGAGGCAAAATGTTTGTTATCTTCCTCAGTAAACGGCATAGGTTTTGATTTTGTCATTGTGATACATCTCAGTCACAACCATGGGCGCCCGCAGGAATTTTTGCAGGGGGAATCAGGACTTTGTGCAGGGGGGGGGGGGATTTTCCGGGGGTGGGGTCAGTCAGTCACGGCCGGGAGAGTTAGTGTAAGATGCAGTCTGAAACTAAAGCTAATATTTATCAAGCGTTTTGAACAGAATCTTGTGACATATTTTCAGCTTCATTTGCATGATTAAACTTGTCTGAATATATATATATATATATATATATATATATATATATATATATATATATATATATATATATATATATATATATATTTGCAGTATGATTTCGGGGGAGGGTCACGTGACCCCCCTTGACCCATGCTGCGGGCGCCCATGGTCACAACATATAGAACTTTTGAGAGAGAGAGAGAGAGAGAGAGAGAGTATATGCGTGCTCAATTTATATTAATATAAATATTCATCCCTGGCAAGAACCAAGCCGCAGACCGTTTGATCTAAATTTCCTCATTTTACGCCCAAAACCAAGCTGGTTCTGTTACTAATATATTCCAAAATACATCACATTAGCGTTCCACGTATACTGACATTTAGTGTTCCCTTCGATCATCATTGCAAAGCAACTGTGATTGGCAACGCAGAGCAAAAATCACTCGCATAAATGAATACGATTCGGTGATTTTTCAGTGTCACAATTGTAGCATGGTATCATTTTCATTGATTGTATTTAGATTTCAAAGAGCATGATAATAGGGACTGTACCCTGTATATCGATTGTTGGGACCTACTCATAGTGTGCCAATGAATGCTGATAATTTACTTTACTGTTGTTGTATCTCTCTCTACGAGGGTAAGTGTGAACAAATTTATTCCGCGCTAGTGCGCCAGAAATGTTATACATTTTCATTTTAATGATGTCATATCCTTACAAGAGTAGGTTCGTGTTAAAAATATTTATACGTAAAAGAACTTCAATACCTATATTACTAATGTTTAGGGTTTTTTTGTTTCTCCTTTCTTATGTTCCGAGAATTAAACAGATGTACTCTGATAAAAATCCTAAACACAAGGGGAGCACTGCTAGGTCCACTATGAGTAACTACTTGCTTGCTATATTTCAACTGGGTGATTTCTTATCCTAATAATTGACTTGTCTGTATTTTCGTTATGGTAAAGTCTAGTTTGTGCTATTTCTCATCCTAATAATTGACTTGTTTGTAGGTTCGTTATGGTAAAGTCTAGTTTGTGCTTTGTTCATGTGAAAAATAAAACATATTTAAATCTAGAAAGAAAACTCCATGCAATCATACAAATCTGATTTACATATTAAATGACTTTAAATATCAAATTATACCTTACTTTTACATCTGCTGGAATTCATGAGTTAAAAATCTTATTTCCTTGCTCCATACAAGTGAAATTAAATTCATCTAAATAAAACTAAATGAACTTTGGGTAGCAATATATAATATCTGGTTTGGTGGCTAATACAGAAAGTTATGATTTGGTTCAAACACTAAAAATGAAAATATCGGGTTATTTTATTAATATTAGTTTTAAAGTTCAAAGGAGTAGTAGGTACTCCTATATATTTTGACCTAGTCCTCATGAAAATAGTCCGACGTAAATATCAATAGGATCACACCAATCAAGGAGTACTTACCGAGCATAGGGAGAGCGAAAGGATGAACTTCCAAGAAACCTGTTTTTTGGTAGTGTTGAAAAATTCTGGACGTAGTCGAGGACAAATTACTAACAAACACAGCAATTTTGTCCACTCCCATATTCTTATTGTATTCTAGCCACTCCACAGTTAAAACTGCGTTTAAATTCCCAAAAGCTACCTTGGCACACAGTGCTAAGGTATTGTTCCCTGGCTGACGATATGGAAACACGGGCGCCACGTATGTTGAGATGTCCGAGGTACAAGAGTAATTTTTTACTATTAGAGTTACTCCCCTTAGTTTCGATGACGAATTAGGGTTCACACACTCAAATCGGAAACTCTGGACCTTTGCTTTTACATATGTTGAAATTTTTCTTACTTTAGAATTTAGAACGATTCCATTTTCATACAAGAAACAGCAAGCCAGATTAGTCTCCGGTACTTCGGAATGTTTCCACGCTATTAAGCCAAAATTGGACCATGGAGCAGTGGATTGATTTTTTATCTCCGAGCTATTTAAGCCAATCACCGAATAAATAAAAATATCTGCATGCATAACACGGGTGTATATGTCCTTTCCACCTTTGAATTTCATAAAGTACTCAATGACTTCAGTCAGATTGACTGTCATGTATTTCCCGGATAAACTGGAGCTTTCTGTTGTGTTTTGGTAAAAATATGCATTTCCTGTCTGTGCCATTTCGAAGGCAGTAAGAACATGCTGAAATATAAGAAATGCATAGAAATTGAGAATGTCACATTAGTGCTAATTTCATAGGAAAGTTTTAATTCTACCCTGATAATTTCTATATCTTTGTCAGCAGAAACATTTCGACAAGTTTCGTAATTTCATTTCGATTGAGCACATATGTAAGGCGATATTTATTACATGACTAAAAATACTTTATTTTGTTTGAACAAATCGTAGAAAATAATGTTCTGAATTCGGTGACGACTGCACAACACTTCAAATGCCGATGAGATCGCAGATAACTATAATCCTCTATCTACGTGAAAGTACGTTATCTCCATACCCATCCCCATGATGCACCAGCTGATCTTTACCAATCGGTAAACAAAGCATTTAATAATTACCAGCATATGATACTAGCTTACGAGTTTAAGCCGGGTACCATAACATGTACTGAATTAACTTTGCAAAACGCTCGGATGCTAGGTCAACATGCAATTGACATATGTGACGTAATGATGTCATTTATGATGTTACCAGGTGCTATTATACGGGCTACATACGGGCAAATTACTAATGTAATTTTGATAACACAGTAGTCATGTGATAAATAGAGGACGTGCATTTTCTGAGTATATATATATAACATTCGCTTTGATTATATATTACTTCAAGAGATATGGAAATATATCAGTGTTAGAAAAATGAGATCGCTCAGTTGGCAATACCACTTTTATCGCCACAATGGCGATATCGCTGGAACTAATTCTTTTTTCAGTTTAGGAAGGATATCTGCCCTTATGTATGTGATTCAGCCCTTTATTTCCATATTTAGGCCCATTTAATTTTTCTGCACTCTCTCTCTCTCTCTCTCTCTCTCTCTCTCTCTCTCCATACCAAGATAAAGAGATCTTAAATATGTCAACTGTAGTCCCTCTAGTGTACACTTCTGTAATCAATGAGGTCACATCAAGCATTGCCTAAAAACGAACTCCAAATTAGAAAAAATACAAGAGATTTCAGATAATAACTTTTTATAATGAATTTTCTATATGAATCATGGAAACTTTCAGTGACTGAACTTGCATGACGTGTTGTAATGTATCACCCATAAAGTAGAGTATACTCGTAATCCTCTTGGACAGAAACGGTCCACGTTTTTAAGAAGAAAAAATCGTGATTAAATAAAGCATTACAAATCTTGTTTGAAAAGAATGGATAAATCGGGGCGTTGATTAGAGTTGATTGCAAACCAAAATTAAATTTATGCAGCGTCTATACCAAACTCGACTGCTTGTTGCCAAAGTCATAAAAAGAATTCTCGTTGAATGTAGAAATAACAAAAATAGAGAACTCAAAATTATTCAATTCTTTTGTTTAAATATGTTACGCTCTGAAGTCTGTCAGATACAACCGATCTGTGATCTGTGATATTTCTACATTACACCTCGGACTGCACCGTTGGCCTAGTGGTTAGAGCGTCCGCGCGGATGCGGGAGATCGCGGGCTCGAACCCCGGCTGAATCATACCAAAGACATAAAAATTGTTCATGCAGCTGCCTCGCTTGGCGCTCAGCATTAAGAGGTTAGTGTTAGGACTGGTCGGCCTGACGTCAGGATAACGTATCAGGGTGGGAATTGATGCTACATGTCTGGGACATGCCCCAGTGGTAGACATCACTATAAACTGTCACACTGCAGACATCGTAGCGATATGACTGAAACATTGTTAAAACTACGTTAAAAATCCAAATCACACACACACACACACACACACACACACACACACCCTAACAGTATCAATCCGAACATGGGCTGTGTTAACAAAATTAACATTCTCCTTACTTTCTTATGAATACAGTCATTAATTTGCCAAATACACAGTTTAAAGCATGATATGTACCAGGTAAATTTTACAGTATCGCTGTCCTAGAATTATTGTAAAATTTATGAACTACTTTTTATCGACTAAGTGATACAGCTATTAACGCATTGGGACAGAATGGAGACAATCCATGCAACCACTCGACTAAACAACATACTTCACCATTCATGACAATATGATGTTTGACCCACTCAATAAAGTATATCCGTTATTCACTCGATACATAGCCGATATCTCTCAGTTCTGACCAGATATAAGGAAATATTTCACGACTGAAGTGGAAACCTTGTATTGTCACGCATGGCAAAGAGTTTCGTTATATATATAATCTAAAAATAGCATACAATTTTTATAATTCTAGTCAGTCTGGGCTACATGCATATAAGAAGAGATAGAAAATATCATATAAATCAGCCAATATTATTTGGCGAGTGCAATCTATGGCTAATGCAATTTCCTCAATTTAATTACGTTGACATTCTTGGTACTGAGATCACGTGTTCATTAGTTTATAAGAATTATTAGTAGGGTTCAAGAAGCTTATACTTACGTAAAAACACAATTAAACTAATATGGACATTGGATTGTATTTACACGTGTACGATTAGTCCGAGTTTCCTCTGACCCTTGCCACCCCATTTTTGATATTTGGACATTTATGTTGAGGTGTAGGGTCAGAGTTCATTGCCTATCGAAAAGTAGGAATTCGCCGACACCGTTTGGTGTCGGCATAGGGTAGCCGCTTACTAGCCGGCCTAGCAAACTTTATCGACCTTTCATCGAGATATACGTGCATGAAATCGATAGGAATATGATTTATTTTCTCAGAAATACTGTAATCCTCTGAGAGATGCGATGCAACTATAACTTTGATGAAATTTGACCTTGAAATCGCCATTTGCATTTCGAGTCACATGACTACACAAAATCTCGCAACCTACATGTCAATGACATCAGAGGTCCAATAGTCACGTGATATCAATAATTAACCGTTTCGAAAGTCGTTGTACATAGAATTCGAAAGTATGAATTAAAAGTCACGTAATACTTGTACATAAGTATAATGCACACTTAATTCTCAACATATTTATTCTAAGAACAACGACTAGAACCCTGTTGGTATCGCAGCAAGGTGGAGAAAACCAGATTCATCAAGTACTAAGCACGTGTCAGAGATGTATTTTGTTGGTATCACGTGACTACCGCGTTGACCTGTGCTCTCCGCACTCTGTGCTCTCCGAGAAAATAAATCATATTCCTATCGATTTCATGCAGGTATATCTCGATGAAAGGTCGATAAAGTTTGCTAGGCCGGCTAGTAAGCGGCTACCCTATGCCGACACCAAACGGTGTCAGCGAATTCCAACTTTTCGATAGGCAATGGACTCTGACCCTACACCCAACATAAATGTCCAAATATCAAAAATGGGGTGGCAAGGTCAAAGGAAACTCGGACTAGTGTACGATACACATTTTAAAATACATACAAATTCTGTTTTGTTTGTGCAATACATTATAAAGTCAACATATGGCATTAATATACATAAATACATATATACTTGCACGACTCTGGTCTGCAATAGAACAATCGACCTCTGATAAAAACGACACCTTGGATTTCAGGACACTTTGGCTAAATAACATGGATGGTGGATGTCTTTAATTTCAGGTTCGTATATATGTATGTACGTAAATATGTATGTATGTATGTACGGGGAAAGAAAGAAAAGGTTTGAAGATTTGCAGCTTACATGTCTCTTCATTGTGAATACGAAGGAAGAATAGAACACGAGAGTTAAAACTAGCACACACAAAATGGAAAACACCCAGAGAAACCGTTTAAATACCATTCTGCATCTATTTCTTTCTTTCCGACTCCAATAGTACTGAAAAAAATAATTAGAATTTTGTATTACATATCAATATCATAATGAAATGTAATGGTTCGATTCAGTTATTCAACTTCAAAACTCTTGAAGAGGGTACATAACGTCACTAATAGAATATAAGTACACGATTCAACATTGCTGATAGAACTTGTATATGGCCATAAGCACAAGCAATAGTGATCCACAAGGCAGTGGCAGCGTGATGGTTCGAGGCGCCCGGGGACTACGTTCTTTAGTGGCTCTCCTACAGAGAACAATTTAAATGTTAGTTACCAACCTCTTATTTACCCCCGTTCCCTCCTAAACATATGTTTTGAAGAACTGTCCCAGTTACACTAAGGTGAAGGTAAAATACTATAAAATTTCACCTGCGAACAAATCAACACCGCCTACTTAGCCTGACGCTACCCTCCCTCCCCTCATCTCGCCGTCAAGTGGAACAAGCATCTGACCGGCCAAAACAGGTTATATCCAAGCTAAGATGAAAATGTTGTAAGAGATTGTATGATATTTCAGATTCAATGAGCACTTCATTAATGTAACAAGTGTAACTTCCAATATACGAAATACAAATGCTGATAGTATTGCTGCATCTTTTACCTCCATAATTTATTAAATCATTATTAAGGGAATCGTCCCATCTCAACTGAAGGCAGCCAGTTTGTTCCAAATGATAAAAATGGTTCAAAATCAATCCAGATAAATGTAGACCAAGATCAATTTTGCCAATCTGTTTGATAAACATGATTCCAAATATCTCTATGGTTTCCGTTGAAAGTTCTGTAATACATCAAGGGCATGTGCCGTTTGTATTTACGTCGCCATCTAAAGGATTTGTTAGAATTGTGTGATTATTTGAACTAAGTCCATTAATGATATTGGTGATTATTGCCCAGATTACCTTTGTTTATATAAAGTTTGGTGACGTCAGAGCTATTAACAAGTGTTGGCACGGAAGTAGCTTAATGTACTCCAATTTTCTGTTTTTCACTTTTATTAGGATATTACGAGCGAAATCCTCGTCTCTAGAAAGTAGGGAACTAAAACTATTACCAAACACCAATTTCCCCTGCAGCCAAACAGACTTTACCTTGTTCAAAGACAAAAGGTATAATTCAATATATCTACAATTATACACCTTAAGCACACGATCAAAATGGAACAATGCTGTGACAATGTATAATGTTTTGGAAATTCCATTCAACTAACGATACGGTGTTATTCTCCAAACCGAATAAATTCCACCGAGATGCAAATACCTTGGGCATGGATGACCGTGGTAGACAACAATGGTTTCTAATGACACGTTCTGTGTCATGATTACTTATTTGCTTTAAGGTTTTTATTTTACCCCTTTGTAACAATGCGCACTTGTAGGTAACTGGAATGTCTGCAAATTACCTCGCTTATTTGCTGCATTAGAAACCTCGAAACGTTTATAAACACAAACAAACAATAAATATGAAAACTAAATGTTCATATTCGAAGCCATTTCTATTTTCCTATGTATGATTTGTGTACTTATCTCACAGGTAAAATGATCAAGAGTCCTTAAAGATATGATACACCTATCCGAAGCAATTATACAAATTTATTCATCATCGGTTAAGAAAAGAGTCTGAAATAATTGAACAATGCTTGCCACAAAACTTTCTTT
This sequence comes from Megalonaias nervosa, assembly GCA_016617855.1. Classification (NCBI taxonomy): domain Eukaryota; kingdom Metazoa; phylum Mollusca; class Bivalvia; order Unionida; family Unionidae; genus Megalonaias; species Megalonaias nervosa. Next base: position 8,192 of record JAECUM010029342.1, on the reverse strand, counting down.
TTCTGTCAGACTTTTCAGCTGTTAAAATGAATCCACTATCTGAACATCTACCTGGGAATTTATCAATTGATGAAACTAGAATACACTATCTATCTAGGAATTCATTAATTGATGAAACTATTATCCGATATCTATCTGGGATGTCATTAAATGATGAAACTATTATCAGGTATCTATCTGGGATGTCATTAATTGAGGAATAGTATCCGATATCTGTCTGGGATGTCATTAATTGATGAAACTAGTATGTGATATCTATCTGGGATGTCATAAATTGATGAAACTAGCATCCGATATCTATTTGGGATGTCATTAATTGATGAAACTAGTACCCGATATCTATCTGGGATGTCAGTAATTGACGAAACTAGTATCTGGCATCTATCTGGGATTTCATTAATTGATGAAACTAGTATCTAATATCTATCTAAAATTGACTGTTCAAGTAGTTTACATTCACATATCTACTTTAAGTTAGCTCTAAATGCATTGGATAATTTATGCTTGGAGTACCCTCTTAAATTATGTCGGAAATTGGGCTCTCTTTACATTTGTAAAACTTAGTTTTTAATTTGATTTATATAACCAGTATTGTGCAGATGTGCCGTTAAATCCCGTACATACATACATGCATACTCTTTAACACCTTGAATACGCGAGGTTTATTTTAATAATCTAAAAAACTCACAAAATGTACAAATAGACAGATACAGGTGTAAACAGCGTGTACTCTTAATTTCCTATTTTATCTTTCAAGCCTACCATTAATATGTAACTTTTGTGACTAAATTTGACTTTCTTCAGCATGTAACAATCTAATGCAGATTTAGCAAGAAAAGACATAAGGAATATTTTTATTAGCTTTTAACTAATTATAAATAATCATTTTGAGAAAAGTGTGCATACCATGACAATATTTGTAACATTCAGTATATTTAGTACATTTTTATTTCAAGTACCAGCTACAATTTTATAACAAGAATGAAAGGGTGAAACGTTACAGGATGAACGATGTTGTAACGGAATCGACCCATGGCGAAGTGATGCATACTGAATGGAATTAGAGCGAATTAACCCGAAACCACATGCAAGATGCATGCACAGTAATTTAAACAAATATTTAACTGCTATTTTTAACCAACAAGTAACTTTGGTCCACTCAAATCGTGATTCAGTCAATTAAAACTCACGCACCCTACGTACGTATGCGGCTCACCTTTAAAAAAAAATGCCTCTGCTGCCCTGAATCCAGCCATGTTAATCGTGTGGAGTCAGGGGTACATTTCTACTTATAAAATTAACATGAAAGTTTCTCGAGACAAAAGTTCTTAAAGAATTTGATTTTTCGCATCCTGCATCGTTTCTTTGAGGAAGAGAAGTATATCAGAGCCCCTAGACCTATTTTCATTTTCATGCTAGCTCCTTAAAAATTGATGAAGTAAACCTCGAGTGAGAAACAAATAAGTTGTATATCAATCTTTCTTATACAAATTCGCACTTAAATGTGACTGTTTGATTGGTTTAAATAAAAAACAACAACCAATGAATTAGATAATCAAGTCTTGAAAGCTAATGATTATCTTTAAAACCAAAAAAAAAATATCAGGATGTGCTGCAATATTCCATGCTGATATAATTATGTTTCAAACAATTGAAATTTTGATTAATTAAGAATGGGTTGTAATAAACTTTTCATTTCCTGTTTGATTTTTAGATATTAATATACTTTATAATATGTTTTCATACATTGTCAGATTGTTACATGTGAATATCCCTTATAATTATGTTCATACCTTTATCGAGTCTGCTTTTACCTTGTGAGGATAATATAAGCACAATATTTGATTCGTCTTGTCCTCTCTGCTTTCAGTGACACGCTTGATCATTAATGGTTACCACTTCATAACAAGCCTTTCCAACATGTAGTCCATGTTTTTTCTAGTATTATTCAAAGTATCGTTTCCATGAGTCATATTTTCCTTCTATTCGGTTTTAAAACACCATTTTAAAATCCTTAGCTTCTTTACATCAGGTGTGTTGCCGATTTAAAACTCCATTCAGACAATTTCTGTCGCGTTGTCATTTTTACTATTATCACCCATTTTTCCCTAGTTAAGTCTGAAGGCGAGACACAGGTATACACGGTCTATTGCCTTTTAACAATGTATAGTTTTGAATCAACGTTTAACTGGTTTCTGTAAACAATATTCAATACTATTTCGGGTGTGCTCTTCAATCACGTGACTCTCCTTGAATCTTTCTGTCGCACATAAATACCTAGGCCCGGAATGTACCAAACCTGGTGGGAATAAGTGACCGCTATTTGCTACGATGGGCATAGTATCTACCGGTATACTTGTATATTGCAGTTTGCTGTTCTGGCAATGCATACCGCAATAATGATTTTCTGTACCGCGATGTTTTGACGGTCATACTTTCATCTTACAAGTATGTGTATTCCTCACAATTTGCCCAGTTTAATTCAAGAGCTGTTTTCTTTTTCTAAAAGATAAACGCATACCACGAGATTGCAAGAAAATGTAAAACGTGACGCACAGGACCATTATTCAATATTCGGACAATGTTTAAAGGAGTGTGTGAGTTGGGGGAGGGGCAAGTCAAGACCAGGGGATATTTATCCAATTAAAAATGATAATTTATCAACTTTACTCTACCTCGTGTGTTTTTCTCGCGTTAATGACACTAAATGAACAGTAAAGTTACTCGATCCAGACTTCACAGAGTGAAGCATCGTGCTGACTTGTTCAGGAATGACTCACTAATAATGTTGGCTAAGGATCCTTTGAAATGGTGAAAAGCTCAACAGTACAAGTTTCCACTTCTTGCACAAGTAGGCAGGAAAAGGCTATGCATTCCTGCAACTTACGTGCCGTCGGTGTCTTTATTACAACAGGAGACATTGTTGACACACACAGGGCTGCATTAAGTTCAGACATTGTTAACATGCTAATTTTCCTCAAGAAAAATATGCAGTAACTTACTTAACGTCTTGCTAAAAAATTAAAACGATAGTTCAAATGTGTTGAGACATTTAAAACAATGATGTGAAGTTTTAAATTAAAACATAGATAGACTAGAAATAGCAGTGAGACTTTTATTTGCTGATAATTTTACTGCTTTCACGTGTTTGGACCGCTCCGGTGACCTAGTGGTTTAGAGCGTCCGCTTTGGATGCGGGAGGAGGCGGGTTCGAACCTCGGCCGAGTAATACCAAAGACTTATAAAAATGATACTAACAGCTGCTTTGATAGGCTCTCAGCATTAAAAGGTTAGTATTAGGACTGGTGTCAGGGTAATGTGACTGCGTGACATGAAGCTGCATGTCTGTGGCATGTATGCCAAAGTGCTAGATATCACTATAAACTGCCATGCAGCAGACATTGTAGCGATATGACTGGAAATTTTTTTAAAGATACTTAAAAATTGCAACTCTCTCTCTCTCTCTCTCTCTCTCTCTCACACACACACACACACACACACACACACACACACACATGTAGTTAGGTAATGTGATTCGTACCTTATTAAAGTAAATTTTCAACGTATTGCTCTCCCCTAACTGCTCGACAAAAACAGTCAATAACCCCTCTCTGGTACGCCATCTCTGAATAAATCGTCGGGTTTTAAATATGAGATCTTTTAAAGTAATCTCGTACACAGAAAAAAGTATTTTGGCTAGGTATGGATGAATCAGTCGTCTGATAAATTTGTACACTTAATTAACTTTGCACCGTTTATAATTAAGGGTGGTTTTGTAATTCTTTGAGTGTGCTATTATTTAAATGAGGCAGATAAAACTGAAAATGAATGCAGGAAAATTTCAAGAATTTCGTTAAAATCAAGTACTATTTCTTTTTCCACCTTGTAAAGGTGCAAATTTCTGTCAATCTATGAAGAACACATTAAATTGGACAGATGAACGATTAATTAGATTTATGGGGTCTGACGCGTGTTTAAATCGCCGTAACGTACTGATTGGTAATGTCACTGTTATGCGAGCAGTGGTTCTTAATTGAAACTTCGTTTATTTACCTGAAAAGGGATAGGGGTTAACTTCCGATCTGTATCGAAAACTGTCAATTCTGAAACTTCCCAGCGATAGGTATTTGGTAATCCAGTTTGGCAGACGGGCTGCATTTTTTTTTTAGCGCCTTAACTATAATTCGGATTCGTTAGGCTGAATAAGGGGGAATGATTCCACATGAAATCTCACGGTTTAAATGTGCCTTTCGCAACACTTTTAATCAGTCGACACAATTTTCTGCAAGAGAAAAACAAAGGTAGAGGACTTCGGGTCGAATTGAGAAGAAATTCACTCGTAATTAAGATCCAAGGGATCGGATATTTGGGAAAAACTATGAACACAATTCTAGCGGTAAAGCTTGAAGACGCAAGGTATTTTGCGTCAGTCTCACGTAATTTTTTGATATTTATGATGATTTGTTTGATTTATTTACTTATATTTGCATGATTGATTTGGTTAGATTGGTAGATCAATTTTCTTGATATGAATACAGCTGTGCGAGTTCATCTATATGAATCCGTACACTGATATTCTTTATATAAGTTTGATGAATCGTTTGAACGTATAGTCTCGTTTGTTATAGGTAAATATGTATCTAAAATTTCATGCCTTACTTTAGTTGATATGAATTACGAGAATCCGTGTAAATTCTCCGATTTAGATAATGTCACATATGATAAAGACTTGAGTGCATATTGACTGAGATTAATGTTGTTAAACCATATAGTTGGGTTTCATATATGCTAGAGACTTGAATGTGTGTATTCACTATTAATACCGAAGTTGAATCATGGAAGGATTTTTATTCATTCACTTGTGTAATTAAGTTGGGACCGGAACTGATGTCTCGAGGTGTTGTTACCGTAAGCCAGTTGAAATAGTCATTAGGGAGTACATTAATCTTAGGAAACTAGGTTTGTTTATGGTCTGCCGTGTTTAGTTAGACCAGATGGCAGTGGGTATCTGTTTGAATTCCGATAGAACTTATCTGACATTATCGAGAGGAGAAAGCAATGATCTCTTCCCAGTAGGGTACCTAACAGAATACTCAGGTTGCCACTTTGTTTACTTTTGCAAGGTGAGATAGTTCTACGTGAAGTATCTACCTGACGTATCACGTACTTACAAAACCAAAGTGACCACACAGAGTTGGAGGCCGAAAGAGGCGGGACACCTGAGAATTTGGAAAAAGGGAAAAGTGGAAAGGACCCATACTTACAGGCACAAGGAAGTCAAAGAACAGTCGCAGTGAATTTGGACTGAACCAGAACCATCAGGTTATGAATCTGTACAAGGCAGTGTTTTCGATCTTTTCACTCGGTCGATGATGAATTAATTCTATCGCTTAACAGACCGGCTATTTGTATAAGCATATTTGTATTTGAAATTCGTTGAATAACTTAAATCAAAAAGTGTATCTTTCTAATGTAATGCATTATCAGAATTGTTTATGAATTTTATTGTTTATGAATTGTCGATTAAATTTTATGGTTTGTACATGTACGGGGGCTCATGTCATTCTGTTTTATATATCTGCTCAGATCTTTATCTATTCCATCTGTAAGTTTCACACTTTATATTGATATTTTCTCGTTCCGGGCTAATTACACCGTCGGCGATCATCCTCTAGATAACGATAACCAAAACCATACAACCCACCCCAAAGCTGAGGGAGTTCGCAACACACCTATTACCAGCGCTTTGCTCCTGGGTTTGCAACAAGTTATTTGTTAAGTGTCCAGTAATGATAAATGGGAGAAAATAAGTCTCTAATAATGATATATGGAATGAAGTTACAATGAAGCCCCCTCATCGTCTTCATCGCCAGCCCGAAAACACAGAAGGCTTCAGCAAAATGAACTTGTATAATGAAATCTGTATAGAATACAAGAATAGTAAGTACCATGGATGACATAGATAATAGGGTGTAAATATTAGTACTTTAGATGACATGCATCATAGGGTGAAGATATTACGGTTACCCACTTTCTAACAGAACCTATACTATATAAATACTAAGCAAGCCCCCTCCGCCGCCTTTATGCTTTCGCAACATTTAAATATGATCGGCCTCGTTCAAATCCACTTTTTAACAATATTAAATTTAATGAACATGAACATAGTAATAATAATAATAATAATAATAATAATAATAATAATAATAATAATAATATTATTATTATTATTATTAGTAGTAGTAGTAGTAGTAGTAGTAGTAGTAGTAGTACTATTTCTTGCAAAAGTCGAACAATAATTATGGTTGGTATTAATAGTTCTGAAATCATCGTTTTCGGATCTCCGGTGCCTTAAAATCATCATCAGCTGAAATTTGTAAAATCTGTACTTCATTTACATATATACATAGATGATGATGTTGATGATGATGATGTAGTCGTGCAGATGACGTCTGCTGTTTCATCGATTAACGGGAAGAAGTTAACTATTACCAGGAATGAAGTGATCGTACTACCGCAAATCATGATAACTGAAAATGGTCAGCGAAACAAATAATGCAGTCAGTTTGTAACAGCGATTTTCTTAATGTATTAAATTTTGTCCGCGCCTTCGCATCATAATTGACTTTTAGTTAAACAACATGTGAAGATTATAAACATACTGACCACAGCTATGGTTTTGAAAGACGCGTGGCATTGGCTGAAGTGTAAATTAAAACTCAACATTGAGAAGCTGCAGAAATACCCTATTTCCCTTTCCCTGTTACATCCTGGTAACATGAACTGCTATATAAAAAAATCAACTGAGTTATGAAGGAAGCTGTTATGTGGATTGTAACGCATGTCACGTAAACTTTAATTAAAATTAAATTTTATCTGCTTTACGACAGGGAAAGAGATCTATACAGTACTGTATTTGGTTATGTATTTTTGTGAATTTCTGCAACAGACATTTACCCTGTTGGTGCAAATGAGTGCCGAATTTCCTAAATTTTCCTATGACATTTTCATTAAATGTAAAAGCTTTGGTCACGGAAAATTTCGATTAGTATCCTGTTCTGCTTGGTCCCGAGAATGATTAACTTTGTTTCCACATCTCATGCATCCTTTTTTGCTCACATTATTCTGTTGAACTTTTGGGATTTCATGTTTCTGCTTCCCATATTTCAGTGAAGACGATTTTGCCGCATCCATTTCAGTTATTCGTTCTCCAGTTGCTCGTATAGTTGATTGTTACTCTTTCACAGCCTCATTTTGTCGAGCTTGACTAACGGCAGACTCTAGAGTTAGATTTGCATCTAACTGCAATTTTTCTGACAGTTTTGAATCTCGCAGTCCAACTACAAGTCGATCTCTGATCATTTCATCATGCAGTGCCCCGAAATTACAATTATCTGCTAACACATAGATAGTTGTAACGAAACTGTCCACTGCTTCTCCCTCTTCCTGTTTTCTTTAATTAAATTTTGCCCTTTCAAAAATTACATTCCTCTTTGGAATGAAATATCGCACAAATGTATCTGTCACGGGCTTCCACTTCTTTGATCTTCCTCTGTCAGGTTGAACGAAGACAAAATGTCATCAGTCTCACTTCCCATGGAAAATTCAAGGTATTTACTTGAATTTCTTTCTCTTTTTAACTAAGTCCAGACGCTTGACGAAAGCGTTCAAAGCACCGAAACCACTTTTCCCTAGTTTTAGGTCTCGAAAAGTCAAATTTGTCCGAATTTGTAAATTGAAATGAAGCCATTTTCAACTCTGATAATTTCAATCCTGTGTTTTTACCGCTGCCACCATGTAATGTTATTTGTTATTAAAGAATAACTGCAGAAGGCGTTCTATACTATTTATTAAATACAAGACATCAGTACAGTTTGGAAGGGGAGTAAAAACTGCCCTGAAAGTATTTTTCCAATGGAACATAAACCCTAGTGAATGTATAACATAAACCAGCTGTTGGTGTATACCTGTTCGAATCCAGTGTGGAATATCTGATTACTTTTACTGTCAAGTGATATTTCAAAGCTAATTAGATTAAGGCTTACACTACAATGCCTACGGCATGATGCCCCAGTGCTAGGTATCACAATAATCTGCAACACTGCAGACATCGTGGTGATATGACTGAAAAATTTGAAAGCTACGTTAAAATCCAAATATCACACACACACACACACACACACACACACACA
>JAECUM010029341.1:0-15070 GCA_016617855.1 Megalonaias nervosa | reverse complement strand
GTAAAGTACAGTGTTACACCATAAAATGCCCAAATAAAAATGCGGTGGGAAGGGTCAGCGGAAATATAACATTGTGTAAATACATCTAATTGTATACAATTTTATACATTCAATTTGTTTTGTGCTTCTTGCAGGACACCTCTCTTCCGAATGTTGATACTCTGAGAAATCAGCTGACTGAAATGCGGTAATATAATTCGAATGATATTTGAAATAAGACGCCCAAACATGCCGTAAAGTGGTATAACCTCTTGTTGCTAGGGTCAGGGGAGTAGTCGTATTGTAAGAAATTGACGTGTCACAGCGCCATCTGTTGTCATAATGAGGCATAATTTTATGCTACTTCCGTGATGCTAACTTGCAACGTGCTTGATGCTGCATTGTAATCATAATTTTAGAAGGTGCAATCTGTGTAACTTGTAATATAGCAAATTTAAAAATAGAATATTAAAACTTGTAATAACTGACATAGCATTTGCAATACGACAAACTACATAATCAGTTCAGTAGTTGGCAAATTCAAAGATACAATGACGCAGAAAGAAAGTAGATCTAAGCACTTACAAGCAGCCATTTACTGCTTGCATGAATTAATAGAAAATTCATGACTAGAATTATGAATGTAGCACTTGCAAGCAGCCATTTAAAATAACGCAGAAGGAAAGTAGCACTTGCAAACTGCCACATACAATTTGCATCAATGGAGAATACAATATACATGGATAGATTTATGAAAATAGCACTTGCAAGCAGCCATTTACAATAATGCAATCAAGGAAGATTAGAAAATACACGCAGAGAATTATGGCGGTAATCCCCCTCCATAGGTATACGGTTTTTTCACTCTCTGGTAAATGAGCTATTGTATATGTGTTGGCTACACTATCAAATTACTCTTCTACTTAAGCAAATAAAAACAAACTAAAAATACCAGGATACCAAAAATAGAATTAGATAAGAAGAACAATCTAGTGTCCTCCAAGAACAAATTATTTTAACTGACTGTCGGACGTTTAGTATTTAATTTTACCACATAGTTGGTATACTTTACAAACAGTGCTGGCAGTTTAATATTTCTGACATGTCAGCAAGTTCACATATCACTTTCTTTGAATAAGGTTGATTCAAATAACACCATGAAATTCTCACGTAGCATTTTCAGATTGATTGGGACCATGGGAAATTTTCTTGACCCTCCTTCTGGACTCCCCTCCCCTTTTAATTACTATGAACAATATGGCGGCCGTTTTAGCAATCAAATGGCCAAAAAAAAAAAAATCGGTAAAAGATATTTGACTATCACATAAATCGTACAGCTGTGATTACGTATGTCGGAATGCGATATGGCCAATTTAGCCGAATGGAAAACTTGAAGACTATTACATTACACCCTACCATCAGGACAAGTTTGGTTAAATGTCAACCTAAATAGGAGGAAATATACTTACCTCACTTATGAAAAGAATATCGACAAATGCTAATCTCCCACTTACATAAAGTTATTCAACCACAGTATTCTTCTAAGTAACATAATGCAAATATCGGGTCACAAAACATTCAATCTTGAACCACTAGCATACTCAACAACACATTCGATTTACATACATTTCTGCATCCAGTAATCATTCCTTCTGCCGTATCCAATAAGTATTCATAAGTGGTGAATGTCCAAAGTGAAAAGGGCACACTTTCGGTGAAAACTTTCTTAATAGTTCATCAGAATCCATGTATATGGCGTGTCGACTACACCGGCTGGCCTGACTCGAGTCAACTATGTGATCACGGGAATTTCCGATTGAGATCTAGTGTTGAAAAATAATGTCTATGTAAAATGTTCTATTGATTTAGAAGCATAGTTGCGCTTTGAATAATATTTTTTTAAAATCAACTTTCAAATGTTACTAATTACTGTCTTGAGCATTACTGATTCAACTCGCTTCTGCGACTATTTTTTTCAAGCATAAGAATTGAAATGTGCATCGTACGAGGCAGAATTTAAGAAAATGCCAAACATCATCTGTTTTTCTTTATATCCAAACTTTTTTTCCCACTAGAATCAAGAAAAGTATGTGATGAACAGAATCTCAAGTGAGTAATTATTTAATATGAAATTTGTTATACTCGTTGAATAATTTGCAGTTTGGCGAGCAAAATCTGGAAATTATTCAAAGAGTGTCATAAATTTCATGTTAAATCATTACCCATTTGAGATCCTCTATTTATCAAATAGTTTGTATACTTTAACATATAGGGTTTGTAGTTTAACATCACGTTCTGTGAATCTGATTGGTCCAAATATGCCCGCGAAGTTCTTGCGCAGTATTATCGTTATTGATTGGCTGCGACAAAGGCTTGCAAAAACTGGAAATGATTAAACTCGTTTCACAAATTAAATATTAAATCATTACCCATTTGTAATGGTGAATTGGTGAAAAACTGAGGACTTACGACTTTGGTGTGCCTGAGTGTTTGGTCTTGAAGCTTTTCTTCTTGAGTCATGAAATCAAATCAAACAAAAGAGGATGACAACTTTTTGAAATGTATTGTCTCAGCCAAACTTGACTGTACACAGTATATACAAGTAACAACATACACGTAATGCATGTATACAGGAGAGTCCAAATGACGATGACAATCAAAACACCGCCAACACCGCCCCTCCCCCACCATACCAAAAAGGCAAAACCCAACACAAACCCTCCCGTTAAATTTCTCTACAAATGCTGATAGGCGAGATGATCTATGCAAAGATAGTTACAGTCTGATTAAAAATCAAATCTCCACTGTCATATCAGAAGATTTTCACAGTGGAGATCTGATTTTAATCAGACTGAGATAACTAGAAAAAAAATCGACTGATGGCAATACTGGTTACAAATACTGCCACACATCAGTAGCCAGCTCAGAGATATCAAAGCATCACATAAGAAGTGCACTTTCATACACTTACACTCTGCCTAACACACACACACACACACACACACACACACACACACACACACACACACACACACACACACACACACACACACACACACACACACACACACACAGCTGCGTTATCGAAACATGAGGGATTGGTGGTCCCAGAACCGATTCAGATTCTTTAACCCTGCCAAACATACGTAGCCTGGAACGTTGTGCTACCACTGCTACTATCAATACTCTTGAGCGACAAGAGATATGCAAAAACACCGAGAGTCATCTATGTGAATCAATAAATCTATGCGAATCAATAACTTTGCTAGGTGGAAATAACTCTACGCCACATAACATCTGATGCTAAATAGAGTTACTTCTCTTACACTAAATGGTCGGATCCCAAAAGAGCCGGTTAAAGGCGCAGTGGGAATACGGGAAATCTTGCGACAGTTATTGTTTATTTGCTTTGTTCATGCTCCAAATACCCAAGCTTTATTTTAAGAAAATGTGAGAATCATCCATTCTTGTCTGTGCGTCCTTGCTTCTGTACCTGCTTGCGGACTCTAAAATCTGCGTTATGTCGCGTAGTTCCCATCCATCTTTCAGTATACATCCTAATTTAGGACCTCCTCGTAGGAATCAAAAGCACATGAATATATAAATTATATTTATCATTCATGAGCGCTTCATTTATGAAATCTTCTGTTGTTTTCATTCGAACTGACAGAGAGACAGACAGACAGACAGAGATTAGCAACGCGTTTTTCCTTTAATGTACGTTATTAGCCGTTTTGTTGGCAACATCGCAGTCTAATGTGGCTGCCTCAAATTCCCTAACACAGATATGGCGAAGAAACTGTAAACATGTTTTCCAGCATATACACTTAATCGATTTCGAGGAGGGGAAGAGAGACACACTTTTTCCAGCATATACACTTAATCGATTTCGAGGAGGGGAAGAGAGACACACTTTTTCCAGCATATACATTGAATCGATTTCGAGGAGGGGAAGAGAGACACACTTTTCATTTTAAAATTCTTCCAGTCTTATCAAGTTTTCTGCGATAAAATAGACGCATATCCAATAGTCTGGCATTTCTTTCATATTTTGCAACAGTATCAAAATAAATCCTATATAGAAGATACCGTACGTTCGTCTAACACTTTATGCTTATAAAAAAAAAACAGAAGCGGAACGACCTTAGCCAGAGCTAGAATCAATAGTATGAATGACCACTCAAAACAAAGGCTGACCCCAGAAAGTCCCCTGTGGTCAAGTTAAAAGTTTAATCATATTCTTCACTTTGTACCTACTCCTCCCAGAAGCAGAGCATTATGTAAGGACAGGTTGTCAGGCTATTCATGATTTGTACCCATACTCTTAAATTCTGACGATATCTGGCAAATTGATCATTCTACAACTGCACGCTCGGATTGATTATTGCGCACAAAAGAAAACACTTTTAAAGATTCCTTCCCTCTCAATCAAATAGAAAAAGAAAATAATGGCATGACAACGACTAAGGATTTCGTACAAATATAGACCGGAGTAAAAACAAATGGAAGAGGAATCGGGACGGGTTGGGGACGCAGAACAGTACTGTTGTGCAAAAGAAACAGCATGCACAAAGGCTTGGGACATATAGGGACATGTCAAGTACGTAGTCGTCAAACGCGTATTTATTACGATATCAACTCAACGGCGAAAAGGTCACATGACCCATGCAGCCGGATACAGTCAACTCTTTGACCACTTTCATTTCTCCGACAATTTAGACTCCGTTTTATTAAAACCATAATATCATTGTACGTATAGGTAAATTAACAACATAGTTCTGCAATTCGATCAGGGACACACCGGACTACGCAAATTAACTGGCAAAATCATGACAAAGGGTGTTATTTATTGGAATATTACCATGAAAAGTGGTAATTTTGCGATTCGCTCATTAAATGGAATCTGTAGGAAACGGTTTACTAGCCATAATCAACATCTCTTAAAAATGCATTCGTACATGGATAAAAATGAATAAATATACACCCACTCAAGTATCTCAGTTTCATCCTTTTCTCTGCTTTTGTTTCCTTTCTAATGGTCTTAACTTCGTATGCTATAAATGAGAGGGCGCATCCATATCATGTGACTGGTGCCTGACTTAAAACATTCCATTTGTTTTGGGGCTCTGACAGGAATACTTTTTCATCACTGATTTGTTCTTCAGGATTCGTAGGGTGACCAATTCTGTGGATTTTTCCACAAAAAGAAATGTATTTCCGACAGAATCGCTACTTTTTCGGATAATTGGGTGGCTAAATTTGCACATTTTTCTCCTTGTTTTTTTACTAATATATGCCGCTGTACACGAGCTTAGGTATCAGGTAAAGAGGAATAAGAAAACTTTGTAAGCACATCTGTATCAGAACTTGATTGCGGTTTGACCTGATTTTTTATTTTTTTATAAGTGTATGATGTGTTGTGGAGTTTGTGTACTTGTAATGTTGGTTATGCTTACAAGAAACGGATTCATGTTTAGAATTCAGCTGAACTAAGATCAGTTTCAATTGGCTAATTCAAAGGTCACCAGAACATGACCCCTAAGCGGTCGTCGTCAGATCTTCACCTAGGACAGCGTAAATCTGATTTGAATCAGACTGGCCATTTTTCAGCCTACTATACAAAATTCTGAACATGTTCTTTGGATATACTCAAATAAAGTAAATAATCCTCTTCTTTAACACCAGAATTGCTGTATATCGTTATAAAATATCGTTTACCGCCTTTATATGATTTTTTTCTTTTGAATCGTCCGCCATAATAATTCAACTGATAACTACTTCTGTTTTCAGCTTTTTTTTTTTTTTTTGTGCCATATAAAGATATTGTCGCCTTAACTGGAAACCTAAACAGTTCCTAGTAATATGGTATACACTGAAGAACGTATCGTAGAATATCCAAAGATGGCATAGTATGCCTTATTTTGAAAATGAATTACCACGTGAATCTCGTGTTATCTGTCATGGTGTACATGGCACGGTAAACATTCCAATATAATTTGCCTGGTATAGGCTTAATAAATTTATCATTAGCCAAACTTACTGAAAAACATAACTCTACTTAGGTAGTAGATTTTAACTACAGTCATCTTTTTTTAGCTTTGGCAGTAGTTTTATTTGCTCCATTGTAAGGTAATGGATCAGATCGCAGCCTCAACCACGTTGTGGCTATGACATCGTAGCTAGGTCCGACTGAGTCATCTGACTCTAAGATTACGGGTCCTACGATCTATCAACTAAGCTACCTCGGTTCTCTACCCAACTGGCCCATATGTAGTATGTTTTGGCGCCTGTGACCAGAAATATGGTTCAGCCTAAATCAGTGATATTGATTCAGCTGTATTTTAACCATGTCTCAGGTTTCCATAATAAACAAAACCACTACCAACACACACACACACACACACACACACACACACACCATATAAGCAATGTTCTGGTGGTGTCAGCTACACAACGCATCCCTAGATGGATTTTAGAGTAGTACAACAATCGGTGTCAAGAGTTAGGGACACACGGTACTAATTGTACAAAAAAATGGGAACCAGACTGGAAATGGGTGAAGATAAAATAGAGTATATATGGGTTTGGCTGGCCAGAATTGGTTGATAATGAAAAATAGATTTTACTAACAAGAATAATTTGAGAGCATATCCTAGTTGTAACTGAAAAAAAATTAGAGACATTGTTTTCTTGATGGAATTTCAGTTCTTTAACAGTCTTGAGCTTGGAACACTCATTACTGAATTAGCACCTGACCCTTTGGTGCGGAATTGAAAGCATATGTTTCAAACACATGCAGGTCCAGAAAATGCCGCGCCTGATATCCTTTTCTCTATGCAGAAGCTGTCATCCAGGTTTCATCTACACTGATGAACATATGTTTGATCATGAGCACTCAGAAATTTAAAGTTACTGAATTTTTATTATCATGGTGTTTGCATAGGTTTACAATGTGAACTGAATTAGTACCGTGAGTCCTTAACAGCCGGAGACCCTCCATTCTTGCGGGGAAAGAATACCGACACTCCTCTGATCATGAGAGAACAAATTACGGCAAAAGGTCCACTTCACGTAGATTCAGAGTTTTCCAGTTGATACGACAGTTCACGGAAGCTATTATGTATTTCTGCTAAGAACGACAAAATAAAAAAACAACCTAAAACCCACCCAACAAAACAAACATAAATTATCACACATGTTAACAACTTTTACACTGATAACCTTTGCATCTGGCTTCATTTGAGAAGTTCACGAGATATTATATTATTTGGAAGTGGTCTTAAATTAGCTAGGGTGTTTACTTTCAAATCAACAGATTTTAGTACCTCGTCGATTACAATGTACTGACGTGACCGTAAATTACAATACTTATGTTATCAACCAAAACGCGTTTCACCATCAAACGTAGACAATGCTACATTTACTGGATGCTATACAATACGATTGTATGGTCTGACAAAAGTAATTTCTTTATAATTTTCCTTATGACTGAACAAGCAGTATTTGTGCGTTTTAAAATTTAAATTCTTTTTTTTATGTTGCTTTTTAATGCCTTTACAAAACTTCTATTTGTCTTGAGAAGTCAATAATGAATAAAGTTTTGACGCTAATTCGCAAATTCTCAAACTGAAATGTCATTAAGTTCATCCATGAAGAATTAAATAACTTTTTTTATTCATTTGAGGGATATCATATACCTTTGGATAGTCACTACTGTTAATTGAACTTGATGTTCTCCTTCGTGTTACTGTAAAAGCTTAGTTTCAACGTAGATACAACTGATCTACAGTGAATCGGTGTTAGTTATGAACAGTCTCATTCAGTCACCGTAATTATGTTTCAACCTGTTGTAGTAACATTTATATATCAACCGTTTGGATAACTTTAATGCTGTAACTGCGACGTAAATTGGTTTTGATACTTTCATTTTCATATTTTTTGTTCAAACTGACTCTTAAATCGTCACAGTATAATCACAAGCAAGATCTCTGACATCACGGAGATCTGACGGAAACTGATTCTAGGTCATGAGTTGACCTTTCCATAAACAGTCGAATTACAAATTTAAATTTTATGAAAGTCAAATACGTCATTCGGAATATAAAATCTGAGAAACGCTAAACTCACTTACATGAAATTCAACGATCTATCTAATATGTTACTAAATTTAAGTGTACCTGGAAATCCAAAGGTTATAGAAACACAAAACTTTATCAGTGCCTGTCAGATCTCCTTATTATATGTAGATCTCGATTTTAACCAGATTGTGTCATCAACAACAATTGTTTTCATGGCAAATGATAGATCTTTGGAACTTCTGACAAATTGCACATTTAAATATGTAATCTTAAACTTGTGTTCAGTTCAGTATACGATTTAAGACTTGTTTGTTGTTCAAAACAGTACAAACTATGTCCATTTCAGTTTGAAACCTATGTTAGGCTTTAAGTTCCTGTATTTGATGACATCGTTATCTTTGTTTTGTTTCTTTTTTTTTTTTTTGTTGCAATATACATAAAAGTTTTGATACAGTTTGATTGTGTACTCATATAATCATCTATCACCTTCCTTCGCCTCTCTGATAAATCACTTTCATTTGAAATGATGTTATCTAGAGCTAAAATTAATTTATCGTACAAGTAAAATGGAATATCGAAATAAACTTCTAAAATACAATAAATATTACAGTCATTTCCAATAAAGTTGCTTCTAACCATCTAATTTCTTCATCAGCTGCACATCTAATTTTTTTTTTTGTCCATCAAGTATTAATTCACGGCCACCCCTAGAGATCGTTAGTATCTAGCTATATAATAAACGACCTTGACCTTTCATACTCGCCATCGTGTTTGGATCTGTACCAAATGTACAATCATATTTTATTGCTCTCTTTGTCCAAGATAATTATCCATGATTTGCTTCAGCATAGGTATGTATCGTCTTGCTAATTACACTCTCAATCATCTGAAACAGATAATATGTCAATGTTCTAGTTAAACACCTTGTATCTTTAAACTTGTTTCATTAGCTAGTCCTGGTACAATGTAATACGAAACAGTGTCCAGATTGAAATTTTTAATAGATATTTTAAATTGTTAATAGATATTTTTAATAAATATTCCTAATTTCCTCAAAAGTGTCAGGTAACATGAAAGTAAACTTCACAGCATAATAGTCCTGAAGATCTCCAAGTCTTGAAGGCTAATATCCTCCACCACACCATGCACATAGTGGTAGTTAAACCTTTTAAAGCTACCTACATAATCATATGGATTCCTAAACCATTTTGTCATTCTAACCATTTCCTGACACTTTAAAATATAATATCATGGTTTTGAATGCAACATATTTCTCGTTGTTTTTATGCATCATGTTTACATCAGATGTCCGTTATAACCGGACAAGTTATGAATGAACAAAGGCGTGTATTTTGGATGTGTAAAATGTATATTACATTCGCTATATTTTATTTTCTTATTCGAAATATTTCAGATTCAAGTTTCTTATGCCGCATGTCATCTAACTTTTTTAATAGTTAACTGTTAAGTATTCGTTGTGATCTCACACATTTTGCGGGTGCGCTTCGCTGTCTCCTAATTTGTTTTCATTAATTTTATTTCTTAGATATAAGACATGTATATCATATTCATCCTTGATTAACACTGTCTTTGTGTTTTAGGTCTAATTCTTTGTATGGTAGTTTTCCGATTGTATCCAAAGCATCGTAAAATACCTGAATACAATCTGTTGCTCTGTGAACTGTTGGTTTGGATCCTTTATGGCTTGATTTGAGGTGTACACAAACCTAGATGGAATGTTATGTCTGTTTTAATTCTCAAAGGGGTTTCAGATTATACCATTTGCTTTGTCCGCTCTTCGTACTTTCAGCAAATATTACCTATATCATGAACGTGGAGAACAACATTCTGCCAGTAGAATTATGATACTTTCAAAATCACAGTACATAAAATACTGAACTTTAAATTAGTGCTGATAATTTTCGAATATTATAACATAACTCAGATGGTTCTGGGTATTGGGGAGTATTTAAAATTTATTGCACAGCATAAGAGAGCATCCATAATGTTACGTCATTAAATTTTCTTAGGTTGTTTGGTTTTGATAAATGCAGAATCTTTTGTGCAGTTTATACCAATCTTTGTACAATATCTAATATTCAATCCGATCAAACGCACAGCTTCTACGTTTGCTTTTGTTCCTGCTAAAAGCTTGTATATAAACTGTCGAATAAACGATCAGTGACTTTATTTATTATATTACCTATAACTTTTCGGCCTATGAATGAGTCAGAATTTTACCATCAAATCCCAAAACTAGGAAAATTACACTATTTTTTGATTCTGTATTTCCATACTCTCAAATGAAATTGGAACTACATTTTTCTTGAGATTTCATCGTTACAAATGAACGAACGTGAGTCACTATACGTAGCCTAATCAACATACCAATGTAAATGAATGATATTCCCTTTAAAAAAAAAATCTGTGATCTAGTTCCAACAGCTTCTTATTAACAGTAACAGTAGTGAAACATGTGGCAATTGTTCCACACGTTTCATTCTTAAAACTGATATTCATGCGCATATCAGATGTTTAATAAAAATGAAATTCGGTTTACGAATTAAGATGAAGTTCGTATTAGAATGGATGAAACTTTAAGCAATTTCTGGGGTTTTTTTAGTTATGTTTTGCGACTTTATTAATTTATCTAAAAATGTATAAGTATATAAAAATATCATTGTCATAGTAATTCGATCTTGATTGCTAGATAACGTCTTGTTGTCATCGTCAGAAAGTCCAGATCATAATTCGACGCTTCGCATCTCATAACAATCTGGATTTTCTGATGCAGACAACTCAACGTGATCACTCAATCCAGATCGTATTACTGTGACAATAAGTTATATTTATTTCACTTCAATTTAATATATTTAGATTGTTTGTTCTGTGGTAGAAATTGTATATACTAAACTTGTGCTCCTTCCTGAGTGAGTCATTCCACAAGTCCGATAGTTGAGCTTTAACGAGCTTGTACATAACTAAACTGGCCAATTTTCCCAATGACGATCTTCAGATAAGGCTCAATATACGGTAATCTAAACATTCATACAAATATTGACAGTTACCACAGTGAAAACTATTAATTCAAATTGCGAATAAATGGATCTGTACGTTTAAAAACGATATTTATGTCAAAATTCTACGTCTATTCATACGTTTTTATTCTTTACTACGTTAAAGACGTATTAAAAGTGGTTATAATTTATGTCTAACTTGTCGAATAAACGATCAGCAAATTTATTTATCATATACCTATAACTTTTCGACCTACGAATGAAGCAGAATTTTGCCGTCAAATCCAAAAACTAGGAAAATTATACTATTTTTTTTTTTATTCCGTATTTCCATACTCTCAAATCAAGCTGGAACTACATTTTCCTTGCGATTTCATCGTTACAAATGAACAACGTGAATAACTATACGCAGCCTAATCAACATACCAATGTAAATAAATGGTATTCCTTTTAACAGATCTCTGTCATCAAGATCCAACAGCTTCTTATTAACGGTAACAGTAGTGAAACGTAAATACGTATTAAAAGTGGTTGCAATTTATGTCGAACTTGTTTTGATATTGGTTAATCGAGTATGAATATCTTCTTTTAATATATATAACATACGTTAATGCTTTTGGTACTGGCGTATTAATTATCAGTGTAATGTGTATATTGCATGTGTGATGGATGGACAGAGAGAAAAAAGATAGCAATAGTGTTTGTGGGCAAGATATCAAGAAGACAAAATCAATATCTATGTCTACATGTATGCGTGCATATGATGTATGTGTGGTTACTGGCACAATAAAACACCAGTCTCGGAAAACTACACATTATTCAATTAAATAACAAAAATTAATATCTATAGTCAGTAGTGAGTGGGGGCGATAAGGCGACAATAGGACCTTATTGTTACAAATGGGTATATCGAATATAGCTACAAGGGGAATTCAACATGGGGAAATTTAACATGGATGAGGCTATAGAGCGACAAGGGGAGAATGGAACATAGAGACAAGGGACTGGGCCTGTCTAGCAACAGGGTTAGAGACAGGGTTAGAGACATAGACAGAGACATATACATATGACACAACCATAGATTTATGAACATAAGTCTATCACACAAAAAATCGACTAAAATTTTGTTTATGCAAGAGAGAATAGATATCTTTTCGAGGCAATTGAGTGGTCTTGAAAAGGGCCGTTTAACTTTTTCTAATTTCTCTCCTCCCTTCTTCTTCTCCACCATCTTCTCCATTACATTTTTGGTCTTCTTCTTTTTCTTCCCATTCTCTTTCTCCTCCTTCTCCTCTTCCTCCTGTTTTTCCTTTTTTCATTCTCCTCTTCTTTTTCCAGCTTAGCAATGTATGCTCTCATTTGTTCCTTTTCCTCTTTGTCCGCCTTCTCCTCCTTTTCCTCTTTTATTAGCCCTCTAAGTCTTTCCTTGGCCTTTCTTAAATTATTGATCTCCATTTTCACTCGGTGAGGTCTATAACATCCATCTTCCAACCTGACCAACATTTCCTCCACCATCCCTATATCGCCCACAGCTACTTGCAACTTCTGCATTTTGTTGACGTGATTGCTTGCCATCGTTTTTGTTATTCAATGTTGAATGGCGCGATTGATGAACGGTTCAATTTATATGTCTCAAGCATGGACGTGAAGGAAAATATTCCCTCTTACCAACTACCCATATCACCTACCAAACAATCCACAGTGATGAGAGGGCTAACCTAAAATAAATTTTTATACAAAACAACACACTAATACCAAATTTTTTTTGTTTAGGGACAAGTGTTTTTTGTTAAGGAAAAAAAAAAAAAACGCACATACACACACACACACAAACGTACGCGTGCACACATACAACACACACACATTTTTATACAAAACAACACACTAATACCAAACTTTTTGTGTTCAGGGACAAGTGTTTTTGTTAAGGAAAAAACAAACATAGATACACACACACACAAACGTACACGTGCACACATACAACACAAACACAAACACAAACACAAACACAAACACTATTTTTGTGTTTAGGGACAAGTGTTTTTGTTATGGAAAAAACAAACACACATACACACATAAACGAACGCGTGCACACGCACACACACACACACAAACGTACGCGCACACACATACACACACAAACAAAAATACACACACACACAAACACTATTATTTGGTGCAGGAACAAAAGATTTTGTTAAGAAAAAAACAAACACACACAAAAACACAAACAAACGTACGCGTACGCACACAAACACAAACAAAAATACACACACGCACGTACACACGTACTCGCACGCACATACAAACACAATTATATTTTTTGACAACATGATCAGTCTCTCTTTTCTAGAGATCTGGTTAGCCCTGAGAAGGGCTGTTTTTTGTGAACTTCAGATACACCTGGTTAATGCCTGCACCTTCCAGGCCGGGCACCACACACGCAACGGTGGCTCCAGTCATTCTCCCAATTGATATTTGTTCTTGGGAGTGCAGAAGGGGATTGAGTGACCTCATCATCCCAATTCTCACTTTGAGGGATAGTGAAGGCTTGTTCCCTCTGTCTTCTTCTATTCCACACCCGTGGATGCTGTGGCCTCCTTATCTCCTGCCGACGCTGTTGCTCCCACTCTTGCCGCTGTCTCTCCAACTCCTCCTTCCTGTTTTCCATCTGGGGGACAGCGACTCTTGGTACTGGTGGTAGTGGTTGTGGCTGTGGCTGACGTGGTGGTGGAAGTGTCCTCACCTCAGGCTTCATCTCACAAATATGCCTAAGTATGAGGTGGGGCAGGAGCATTTCTTTTTTCTTTACCTTCTCCTCTTCTTTCTTCTTTTTTCCTCCTCCTCTTCTATCCTGGCACTTTCCTGGATCGCCTCCATGGCCAGCTCATCCAGGATTCGCCTGGCATACTCTAGGTGCATCTGAAGCTCAAGATGTTGGTTAGTCTGCTCATTTTCTTCTACTTTGTCATGTTGACAATGGGCAGCCAGACTGACGAACGCTACGATTTATATGCGTGAAGCACGGACTTGAAGGAAAACACCCCTTACACAAAAACTAACGATACCCACTCCACCATCTATAACATGGAACACGCGGACCTAAAAGAAACACTGACGTTCACTTTTTTCCTACAAACACTTTATTATCACTCATACATATAAAACATGCTATCTTACAAGTATGGGAAACGAAGTGTTTATAGGCACACTTCTATTTTTTAACCTACCAACACACAAAGACAGACAAATTTTTGGCAAATGAATAGTATATCTTTTCTAGATTTTTGGGGTAGCCCTGAAAAGGGCTGTTTTGTTGGGGGTTGTGGCAATCTCTTATCGTCCAAGACTGCGTCCCCGTCTGGCTGCAGGCCTTCCCACAGGATAGGGTCTGCTTCTGCGAAAGGAGAAGGAGAACTCTTTCGTGTCCACTCGGCAGTCCACAAAACCTCTGAGTCCTGATGTTGTTGCTGCTGCTGACGTTGCTGTTCTCTCTGCTGTTTCTGAAGACCGTACTTCTCAGTCGATTCTTCTTGTTCCTTCTTGATTTCGTCTTTAAAGACCTCTTCTGTCAGGTCTTGGGCCACTTTCAACATCATGACATTTTCAATCTCATTAGGCTTGTGTATCAGGTTTTGCGTAAATTCACGTGGGCTTCATTCAGCTTTGCTAGTCTTGAAGACATCTTCATAGGTTGACGAGTCATCAATGGATGGTCAGACTGGAGACTGCCCCGCCTTATATGGCCTAAGCGCGGACGCGATAGAAAACATCCCTACGATTTTTTTGAGTATGAACGCTATATTTCATCTCATGGTGAGGGATGGAGAGAAGTCAAAGAGCATGTATAATGATTAAAAAATTAAAAACAAACCAATAACACTTTTTTCAAAAGATAACATTTTTATTTAACCAACAATTAACCAACCAATAATATAACAATTCATATAATATCAAATAACATATTTTTGACAAGGCTGACAACGTTGTGAAGTC
>JAECUM010029340.1:0-36177 GCA_016617855.1 Megalonaias nervosa | reverse complement strand
TAAAATATTTTAATATATTTACAGTTGATCTAAGTCGTTATTCTGCATTAGTAACAGTACCACCGACCATAAACTCGGTCTTTCTCTCTCTCTCTCTCTCTCTCTCTCTCTCTCTCTCTCTCTCTCTCTCTCTCTCTCTCTCTCCACAATTTTCCTTCGGACGGTTTAATTTAATTTTACCATCATTCATAGGTCCAGAGACAATTTCGTATGACACAAGCGAAAATCCCCAACGCTTATAATTTCTGTGATTTTCGATGGTATCATGTTATAGTGGTCCAGAGAGAAAGAGAGAGACAGAGAGACAGAGACAGAGACAGAGAGAGAAATGATCAAAACCATGCATGTACGCGGGTTTACGTAGATGGATCTAGACGCCATGCGTTTTGCGGATATTCACAAACATATGAGCCATTCGTTGGGTCGGTTGTTGCAAGAAACAACGCACCAGATGTCATCAATTAGACTAATTTAATTTGTTTGATTTTGCTCGTCAGCAGCAATGTGGACGCTGGGACGTTTAACGGATTAATGCACAAATTCTATGAAGAGAATCGATGATGTATATTACTAAAGATGTTCACACACCATGCAATTTCCATTCTTCGCGAAATATACGTTCCAATACAGTGTGTCGTTGTAAATATTCCCCCGGGCATAACTCAGATGGTCCTGATTTTGTCAAAGATATCTGATCTCCACATGGTTTTTACAACACCAATTGCATGGGTGAGGGGAATTCTGCAGATTAGAAGTAGCGGTAGGTTCATTGCGCGTTTATCGCAGTTGGCCCAATATTCGACCAAGACAGTTTGATAGTTTTGAAGTTCATAACATGCTTGCACGAGATTTACTCCATCAATGACGAGGTCCAAAGAAGAATATTTATGTTTCTCAAAACAGCATTTTAAAATATCGTCATTCGTGTAAACGATTTCACACTCAGGTTCGTCACATCTATTGAATCTCCGCAACACGTTCTTAAGATTGTGCGTCAGTCGTTTAGATCAGCCCAAAGGTTTCCGAACAGGAACAAAATTCTGCGTGCAGGTTACCATATCGCGCCAAGCATTGCCACGGGCACCTCGATGATACATATAAATATAACCCGTGACACCCACAGCTTCAGCTACTGAGTAAATCTTTTAGGCTCGGTAAGCATATCGTCAAGGATAAGCAGCTCCGGTTGTCCTCAGATACACTCAGGGTGAACTTCTCTTGGTTACTCCAACGGATACTATATATCTTCTATGCAACAACGTCCGATTGGAATACCTTTAGTTTTTCCATTGTGGGCCAGGACGAGCACGCTTTGGACATCCGAGTGGAGACTCTAGCAAACAAACCGTACATTATAAATGATATTTATTGTAACTACGCTCTTACTCAAAACATTCATTTTTATTAGAACCAAAGAAGGATCCGTTTGAAAAATATGAGATAGCAGGCGGTTGAATCAATTCGAGATAGACTACGACATTAATGACACGGCCATCGCAGTTAGCGAAAGTTCTAACTATGTTTCCATCGATAATAACAATTCCAGCTTCACTTATTGAAGTCCAAAATGAAGCCTCTCAACAACAACTATATGAGTTGGCATAAATCAAGGTTCATTCGATTATTTCAAATCTTGCAATTGGAAGTTGTTTAATTTAGAGTCGCATAAAATCATAAGTTTAGACATTGACGCGGGTCTGTGTTGCAAGATCAAGGGTCCGATATTGTCAAAATTCATATCAAGGCAGAATACACGACTAAAGAGGACGAATATAATTAATAGTGAACTACACGTCAAGATATGTGTTTGGCATTCTTGGAAATCGATTGATAACTTCTACATTCCTGTGCTGATGATGCAAATAACACTGACAGTACCCGTTTTGGACTCGTAGAAAACACGGTACATTGGCGTTGTTCAACAGCGCACGATATCGCATCGATGGAACAAAATTCGAAGCATATTTGAACAAGGTTAACGTTGCTATGATAATTTTCGTACTCACCAGACACAGCAATAATTATACAAGATTCACTACCCCTTACACGGTGTTTCACAATGATGGAACCGACAGTGCTTTGCTTGACCCAAAACCTGCTAGTATACCTGCTTTACCTTCGTTGGCAGTGTCCCTATGCTGTTGTGCACAATCGAAAGTACAACCTTGGATGTCTGAAGCATCGAGGACAACTTATTTGAGTCAAATTATTCTCTGTCAGTGTTTGTAGAAATGTCCTGTTATTTTTTGAACAAAACACATAGTCCTAGTCCTTTTATCCCGAGAAGGTGGCGATAACGTTGCAAACTTGCAGCGCGATGGTGTCGCAGGAAGCAAACTTGGTTTGTCGAACATTAGCATTTTTGATGTATCTGATAGGCCCATCATTGGTCATATCAAACTTTTTTGACCTTTATCGGATCCGGATGGGTACCTACGCTATCATTAAAGACTCAATACAAAAAATGTTCAGCAGTTTTCATGGCAATTAAGTACCTCACACGGTATCAGCCCACTTAATGGTCTTTCATACTAATGATTGTGTGTGTGGCAAACAAATCAGTAGCGTAATGATACTGATCGTTTAGCGGTGACTGAAGTGTCTCTACTGTTAAGCCGTTATCAGGATAGTTCGAATTATTTTTATCTGATTGGCAAATCAATCAAGTCGCACTAACATATCACATGCTAAGGTTATACATGGGTTGGGGTTAAAACTTCGACTCAGGACTGCTGATCTCCAAGAAAGACTTCAATACGTTGTACCAGATTTAATACTTTTCGTTGGACCACCTCTATCTGTTCAGTCAGTCCTTGGTTGAAATGCACTTTAATGTGTATGAAGCTCATCACCCCTTCACAAGTTTAAATACATTGCTGTAATGATCTCCGAATTGACTATTTTTGGATGACAATGTTGGAAAAATGAGGTTAATTGAGGCATCTTTATAGAACTAGTAATTTGATCTGATACTCGTAGCGGGTAACGGAACTGTAACATTTAAAATTAAATGTCGCACCAGGGTAAACGTCTCATGTTCAGTAGAAAATATCTCATCCGACATGAAAATATATCAATTAAGCTCATTGTAATCTATCTCCTTTGAAGTTATCCAGGAAAACGCACTGATGTTGAAGTCAACAGAGGTATGACAGTTTCAAGCAGCTAAACGTCAACGCCATCTATTAATTGTCAGAGGTGCTAAATTTTCTCGGACTACGACCACTTAAGCCGAGGTCTATCTGGCGTCTGTTGACCAATGTCCATCCTCTCTCGATGACAAAATCACGTAAACATTTCCAAGAGGTCTTCATGCGAGATGAACTAGTAGCCATGATCCTCTATAATTGGTAAACCGAAATCGATAATCTGGATTCAACAACATAGCCCAGAACTCATTTGGCCATATACATGGTAATTCCCAGGCATCTTTTATATTTTGGGTGGTATGGGTTTGCACTAACACCAGAAGTGGTCGCATCGCCACTGAACGAATACTGATTTTTTTCAACTCTACCACTGAAAAAATAAACGACGATACAATATGTAGAGATCTCGTCACAAAATCACTGAGTGCACTCCATCAAGGATTGTTCCCGTACGCTCTTATTGATTTTGTATTGTCACTTAGAATCTACTCTTCAGACATACACGAAATGGCTGTTGGTATTGATGGACGTGCAATCCGATGTGGATTTAACCAGGTTTATAACCGAAGCCTATGTGGTCGAGTTGACCAACCGGGTTGTTGTTAGTGTCGACCTAAACTAGCTTGTGATATTGTTAAGATCGATCTGAAAGTCTGCAATTGTTCAACATGAAGATTAATGACATTGTTTTGAAGCCTCAAGGACGCCACAGCGAAACAAGTGGCCAAAGTCTCTGAGAATGAGTGAATCAAATACTCTGGTGTGTAGACCAATTTATTAAAATTACATCAACGATGCTAATGATCTTACAAAACAATACGTGAAGACTGCCCGGGTACTCTCAGCCTTACTTTCATCAATACATGAAGTAACTTAATGTAACCAAGTCGAAGGAATATCAACCAGCGGAGCAGAGACAAAAATGACCCCTGAAGATTAGCAACTGGCCCACATATATTTTATTCTCTTGAAAAAAAGCTTTGATAGACATACTTGCTTATCATAAACAAAACTAGTGGTGGATGGGTTATATGCCGTAGTTCATATATGATCACCGACATCTTACGTTTGCAAGAAGTTGTACCCGTGAAGATGACTAATTAGTTTGATGTGTGTGAGCACGTTGCACCGGAATAATACCAGCCGATAGAATAATTATACTTCGCAGAGACAATAATAGTAGAAGAACTCTAATGAACCCTCGTCCTTTTCATGGCTAACGACGCGATAAAATCATTGAAGAGCAGCAGATGTTGGCCTAGGTGTGACGGGGATTGCTGCTAATGCAGCACAGGAATTTGAATTGTTGTCGGGTCTATAACGAACAGAGTATCTTCAGAAATGCTAGCGGCCGCCCAATGCATTCTCAGTACAATTGCCAAGCTATAGTCGTGTATTGGGTGTCCATTGAAGATAAAACGATTATCACGGCTGCATTTGATACTATGCTAGCCGAAACGGAAAACTTATGACGACTTCCCAACGGAGTAATTTTAGTTTAAAAAGTTGAAAAATATGTAACAGGTCAGAACGACAAGCTGACTCTCCGCCGCAAATAAGTTCGGAAAGTCAAAAACCGCATGGTTCTCTTTCTGCAAAAACGTCAAAGAAATGTATCGAATAAGCTCATTCCTACAATATAAAATATAAAATAATGAATGCTAACGATATATTACCCAGATGTACAACCATCTGGTATCAAAAATACAGACTTATTTCTCGTAATTATCATACATTAAGTAATGCTGCACGATTGCTGACTTGAGTTTGATGATTTGGCAGGTATACTATCACAGCTGGGTACCACAATATATGGCCTGGAAAACATTAGTTTGATGCCATTAAATAAGGTCTAAAATAATGCATTGATTTCATCAACAGATGGCCACTTTATTAAAACAGTCTTAGAGTATTGCTTATAACAACGAGATGCAAACAGGGAAATGGGTGGCATAAAATATGTTCAGTATAATCTGAAAAGAAATGGGGCATGTATAAGACTAATCACTTACGCATTTTCAGCTTTACCGAACTGTCTCAGTACCGCAGCCACAATATTGAACTGTAGTAGTATAATAATATATGTGTCTAAGCCAGGTTTACCTTTCACGACCTCCAAACCCTATCCCCTTACGCATTTGAGAAATGAATCGCGCGAGGAAGAATCTCCCCAGTGCGGAACGATTGCGGGGAATCTAGAGGGGGTTTTGAGTTGGGATTCGTGACAGCTACGCGTGGCCTCTTACGTCTATTATGGTACTACTTATTTATCTCAAATATACAATAACATGTATTGCAACTATATATTCTTTATTTACTCAACTGATCTTGCTTTTTATGCATTAAACACCAATTATATACAAGCTATACCTTTGTGTAAAATAACTGAAACCCATTCTTTATCTGTTTTCTTTTCATATGCGCTTCGAAAAATATTATTGATTTGTACCCGCCTCAGGCGTTGCTTTCAACCGGAGTAGTCGAGCAACAGCCTTGTTCGTTGCCCCTATCAGTCATTCTAGCTCACTTGCAGTTATGAATTGGAATTTACATAACCGTCCCTATCAAAAACAGACTCCCAGTTAATCGTATTATTTTACCATATATGCTCACATTCCCTCGCACGTGTCCTATTAAACATTCTTCTATCTTTCAGATTTGTTTTGATCCTGCTGATCATTCCAACTCATTTGCAATTGGACAGGCGCATACATATATAGCTATTGCCTACATCGATTTCTAGCCCAACCTTCTTGTAAGCTAGATCAAGGCAGTATTGTTTATCTAATCTTAAGATCGTTCGTTTTGATCTTCCTTTTTAAAACAAGGCAATGCATTTAAAGAAGTACGCAGTTGTATTCAATATGCAATATATTTTTTCCATATTGTCACAGAGTATTCAAATAAAACTATTAAATATCTTTTCTGAAAGTATACGTTGCTTTTGTGTTTGCAACTTTTATTTGGATCCATCTCCTATAGCCTATAATATGATCAATTCGTTTACGATCGAATATCAAATTAAATTAAAATTATCGAAACATATCTTACATTTCAACAGTTATTCTTAGTAGCAGGATCCATTCTATATCAGAACCAAAAACCAACACCAATCATATACATTAATGTTTTTTTTTTTTTTTTGTTTTTTTTTTTTTTTTTTTTAAACCGCACAGCTAACGTAGTAGGAAAGACACAGTATCTAGCCCTCGGCTAAAAACACAGCTTTACATGATTCACAACCTATATCCCCCACAGAATGGCATTATGAAATTTCAGATGAAGACATTCGTTTTAGTAAGAGTTTCAAAGACATGATAAATCGTTCTTTATCAATCTCAGATATGCCAACACGGAAAATGTCGCTATACATTAAAAGGAACAAGTAGATTCCCTCGATGCCCCTCTTCATGTGATGTTAGACCAAATGATTATAGTAACGAATATGACTTTGCTAGAGTATATATATATATATATATATATATATATATATATATATATATATATATATATATATATATATATATTCTAAAGTAAGATCTATTGATAATATTTTAGGCTCTATTTCATTATAGACCAATTACTTCCCAAAAAATGAGATGGCAGTGCCAAACAATATACATACACATTTTTTGAATTTGTATAATATCGTCATCATTGTCACACGTTAATAGCTTCATTTTGTCTTTTACATATTAGGTAGACCATTTCTCATGCGCTTTTGTTTGCTGAAGGAGGTATAACATTTGTTTATCTGAATCAAATATAATTCACTGTACCTATACATGCTGTATAACAGCTCGAGATACTATCATCTGGTTGGTGTTCTGGTACATCAGGATACATATTACTGATTCTCAGCATTGTAGGTTCTGTTTGTCTCCTTTATAAAGTTTCGAAGACCCTTTTATTTGACTCAAACCAGAAAGTGCATGCTATGTATCATAGATGTCGTGTCAATGTACACATTCAATTATCTGCTTGCTGGCAAAAGAGTTCAACTGGCACAAGTGGCAACTTGCGCAACGACACCTCAGCCGCAGCTTTAAGGTAATATTATAATGTGAGGGTCGCCATGATGGTGGGCCGCCAAATCTAATGGCATATCCCAGTTGCTAGTCCAACCCGATACAGCTGAAAAAAATCCTTCTACAGAGAAGAAAACATGGGAACGACATAATTTTGATAGCTGACTTGTGCTTCTTGTGAAAGTGTGCTATTCCATTATATGAAAAGGACAGGATTGTGCTTTACTTGGTTGACTTTAAGGACTGGCAATTTAATGTTCAATTGTTGGGGGAGGGAGGGGCTTATTTATCTGAAAAAAAATGTCCGGTTCCCATAAAGGTTGAAAATATTCTGGCTTTGATTTTAAGAAGAATAGAACACATTATATAAAAGTTGTTTTATTGAAAATATATTATCTCAAGGAAAAGAAAAGAAACATATATTCGTTCTCAAGAAACGATTAGGCTTGCCACCTTACCCCACCACCCATCCAGAAAAATAATGTGCTGATCACTTGGTAATAATCTGTTGAAACATGCACGCAACTGATGGATATTATATGGGGAATCGGTGCAGCAATACACAGAGAGAAGCCACCTAACTCATTACCTACGTTACGATCGAGAGTGTCTTATCCGAGATCTACTTGCACTCCCATTTGCATTCACGAACACATTTGCACTAATGTACCGGCGTGAAATGAATTCCATGTCCATTGGTGATGGTAAATTCTGCTATTTCTTCAAGATTCAAATATGGTCTTTATAGGCTGTGACCGAACTTGTTTACATTTGGGCATATTCCAGATATTGGAAAGACTTCCATCTTGTTAAAGTAGATGCTACGGCTGATAATATTTATGTTTCCTTAATAATAGAACTATAGCTAAATCAACCATGTTAAACGGAAGCAAATAATCGGAAGGTCTTCACTGTCATTTAATAATTAAAACCGCAAATAAGGAGATAACAATGTGTGAATAAATCTAAAGAAATTCTGATGTACGCTAGCTGATTTTGGTCAAAAGTTGAGATGAATTGGGACGATAATGTTTGCTTCTGAAGACCAGTTTGTATATAATATATATATGCCAAATATTATCCAGATGATAATCGGAAATGCTGATTGCACGTACGTGCTATATGTTTCCATGTGCTATGAAGAATATGGTGATGCAATAATAATTCAGTTAATAACCTCCTAAATTTTGTTTTCGTCTACAACGAATTTGCAACCTGAAAAAGAAAGACCTTGTTTTACACATCGTTTAATTTACCTTGTAGATAAATCGTTGTACAGTGTGTTGTAATCAAAACATGACCATAACAAAATAATTATAAGTAAACTGCTAAGTTCAATTGAATTTGTTTTATTAAGTATTGAACTTATTCTTCGTGAACCGATTGTTAAAATGTGAAAATTCTTCTTAAAAAGGCCACCCGTTGTGAAATGACAATTTCGTGTACAGCCAAATCCTAAAGAATTCATTATAAGCAAAATAAATTTCGTTCAGACATTCGAGTGACTTTAACCAGAATCAGCATCCTAGCGTTACTATGAATAGAACAGTGACATCCACGAGTTTCACAAATGTTATTATCATGTTATAACGCAATTTGATTTTCTTCATAATATAGTTTACTTTTATTGGAAATAGTTCCCAGAGTAAGAAGATGTACTTTTGTTTATTCTGACTCAGACGATGCACATTTCAGCTGCTGCAGAACAGGTTGAATTAACAACGCTCAGCTCTATAACTGGGTGCATTTAAAATAAAAGTAGATTTGTTTACAACTTATATGACCAACTGTCCTTCCAGATCAATAGAATATTAGCATGAACACCATATTTCAACAACGGATCTCCAATGAAAATGTGTGATGTCACATATTACAATCTGATTAAGTTAGATAGCTTTATTCATTGGATGATTTCGATGAGAATGTTTACAATGGTTCAACTAAAGTGTGTCAAATCGAATATGATCGATGCAGAATTGTATACGTCAGTTAATGAAGCATACCAGTTGTTGTTTATTTATGTGACGGAATGATAACTGGGTGCATACATTATGCTAAAGATGTTACTAAGTCCAGTGGTTCCAGATAGTAATTATTCATAATTGTATGATTCTATTATTTGATCTTGAATAATGCTGTAATTTTGTAATTTTCTGTTAGTTGTGAGCCAGGCATTTGTCCACATTTTTCTCTGAGTTAAGCTGAGTTTATTTACTCATACAGGTTAGCAATAAACAACGCTTATCTTAGTCGCAATACCTCCCACTCATAGTGTCGGTGATAGCTTATAACGTGACAACATAATCATTTTGGTTAGTACATCATGATATTTTTCGTTACTAATGACATTAGTTTTAGGAATAGTAACTTCATGTAATTTTGGCACCATTTCTATCATTTCATCCTCAACCACTGCAAACACTAATGAATTTTCATATTGGCAGATTGAAACCAAGTGAGAATGTTTTGTTCTTTGGTTTAATCTCCATTTTTGGGGACATGATAGCTACGTCTAACATATTCGGAGTGTTCGTGTTTTCTTTGTGCTTTGCTTCAATAACGATTTTACCAACTGCGGCTGGCACTATTTCTGTTGATTGATGCATTATTTGTTGTGGTGACGATCGAGTGCTTAATCGTTTTAGCCGATCTCGAAACGTGTGAACCTCTTTCAGTCATAGTTTTATAAACTGGTCCCCGCCAGTAACATTTGTAAGACTATCAACGACTAGCGTTTCAACTTGCTTAGCGATTGGTGCAGCACGTGATGATAATGCTGTAGGCACCCTTGGTATATCTGATAACAATCCATTCAATATAAGGTCGATCTCATATGTACAGATCTTTCGCCAATGTTTCACATCGGAGATCTACAATGTGTCCATCTTGAACCTCAAGGGTAAAACGAATATGTGTCTGCCGATTATTATGACATGGAAGATGCACAGGTTGCCGGTGGCGTAATTGATATTAAATCACCTGGATCTAACGGGGCTCATGGGCACATATAGACATGTTAGAGTCTTTGCCAGTCAACAACATGATTCTTCGTCGAATTTCGTCATTGATTGAGTATATGTCGTACGTGCCTACAGAAAGTTCAATAGTATTCCAGTTTCATTGATGATATTTTGATCATCTAGATAACGTGGGTTATTGAATTTAATAGAACCTATTGCATCACATCACAGATTTTGCGCAGCACACTCTGCTCAATCGTATCAGAACTAATCGTTAGTGTTGTATATAAAATTTCTTCGTATATTGCATGGGTGTCTACAGTACGCTTATACACAAAAGTGCGATATGTTTATATGTCTATGATGCTAGCGGAAGAGCAGCCACTGACAAATCAGCGAGGTCTCATTAATGACGTCTGGAGCATAATTTGTGTCACACAGTCCACAAAAACCTTTTCCTTGTTTTGGTTGTTGCTGTCACAAATGCTGCATGAAATTCAGCCACTTATAGATTTCTTTTCTATTATTGATAAAGCACCTACCATTGACAATTTGGATGTAATTGCAAAATAATCATATGGTAGAAGACCTTGTGATGCTTGAACAACAAATCAATCCGGCGCAAATATGTTCACGAGACCGACACAAAACATTGATGTGATTTCTTTGACGTGGTACGTATCAACGATGGAAACACCAAAGCAATATTTTAATGAAGAGATCGCCAGAAAGCTACACTGTCGAAACTTACACAAAACAGACGCTAAACATCCGAAATAACACGACACAAATGAATGAAAATGTGGATGGAGCAACAACCAAGAGCTGAATTTGGCACACAGAAGAAAAACAACGAATTCTAGACAAACAAATTAATAGGTCGTATCTCAATTTTTCACACCGAAGAACAATCCGAACGGATAACAGATCAAACAAGAAAGATTGCACCAGGGACAACCAAAACAAGGAGAAGGCTTTAGGGGACTATATGGCCGTAACCATCTTATAGAACTATTGGAAACATTTGCAGGATTATTTCTTGCAGGCAACAGCGCAAGAGAAGTCATTAATGAATTCACATCAATTTGGGAGCGATTGCTCACCAATCAGATTATGGACAACACACGCATATCGCGCATTGATGCATGTACTAGTTGAAGATATATCAGTGATGTCATCTATGACACCTATGATGAGTTCTTAAACAATTGATAGGCTTCGTGCGCTACGCAAACCTAAGCTGCGATGCAACAGTTTGCTGTAAATTCAACACAGAGCGTTACATTGATGACCACAATATTATCAACGAAACCAGAGTTTAATGTGACTGTTTCTCTGTTTCCTTATCTGTTAAAGATGGGGAATCACGCACATTAGACATTGCATTGGCATCGCCGCAAGTTTATTATAGTTGGTCTTTACGAGAATAACTTGCTGTTATTATCACTAGCTTGTGTGATCAATCTGCGGTATGGTAAAACTTCCTACATTCGTGTATGATATTCCCTCAATTAATGATGAAGGATTTCGTTGGTGGCCTGTAATGTCTCATATTTATATACATGGACATCAGTACATACTCAGTTCTGTCATTGCAATTGAATCTCCTCAATTTGTAGTTATCATGTGGCAGTAGTCGTTGAAAAGAGTTGTTGGCTGGACAAAAACTACTCCCGAAAATAATAAACTTTTGCATGCCTGGCCTAAAGGGACTGGATATTATATTGCGCTTGATATAGTAAGAATTATTTCAGCTACACAAATCAATTTAATCAGTGGTAGTTATGAAAGCAATTCTGTATCGACATGTGTTGGTACAGGTGATTTCATATCAATTACTTGCACAGCACATGTATATCTTCCATGCCATAAAAATCGGTTGACACATATTTGTTTTACCCATTGTGGATCAAACCGGACACGTTGCAGATCATCAAGGTGAAATATTGACCACATAACTGTACTAGAGATCAACTTAATATTTAATATAATGACACTTTTAAATGAACGTGTGAAGCCCGTGCTTGTTGTTAACGAAACAAACCCATTTGACAAGAGACATTATGGAACAGGCCTCAGTGACGTATTGCAAGGGTTATTTACAGGCGCATCAAAGGATTGTTTTTACGCGTTGCATCAAACGCTAAACACGTTGCAATGTGATTCGCTGATATTGTCAGGAATGTTGCCTCTAAACGGTTAGGAAATCAGGGATTACAAGCGGTTCAGTCGAATTACGGAGATTAGTTACTCGAGTACCAATACAAGAAGCTAGGCTATAATCAACATAAATTATGCCAACCGCGCTTAGTAAAGTTATTAATGGGGTTACTCAACAACGATAGTCCAATTCGGTGAATCCAAATCGGACAATGGCGAGTATATTGCGGCCGTCATGCAAAGGGTGACACAAGTTATTAATGTATGAATGGAACATAAAGTTTCATCACTGCTCAATTCAAAGACACATCAGATCCCGCATTTGACGTGGAATCCCTTGTGTTGGTGGATCGCAAGAAACAGATGTTCAGTACTAATCATGCTCAACAAAAATAGAACTACGAGCTGCTTCTTTTATGCGAAGCCATCTTGGAAACTGAGGGAAAATAACGGTAAAGATTTTGTTTCCAATACTACTGTTGTATTTGTCAACAATGATAGCATGACGTTGTCCGACAGAGCACGTTCTTCACTGGATGGAAAGGAAATCGAATTAATGTTTGACAACGTCGAAGTAGCAAAGACAGTTCTTGGACCGGATAGATGATTATGCGAGATCAGAGAGTCCAACTACGAGTTTCAACATTATTTAATTAGGCGACCTCAAAAGCATGCACGTAACGCCGATGCAGATGTAC
The DNA here is from genome assembly GCA_016617855.1 of Megalonaias nervosa. Lineage (NCBI taxonomy): Eukaryota > Metazoa > Mollusca > Bivalvia > Unionida > Unionidae > Megalonaias > Megalonaias nervosa. The sequence continues at coordinate 23,182 of JAECUM010029340.1, read as the reverse complement.
TGTAGTTGCAGGCCCTAACGGCACATTCAATCGTGGATTTGCTCAGCGTCAAAACAAACTTCCCGCAGGCTCATTACGATGTTTATTTGCAATTCTCCTCAATTACATATTTCTGTTTCTTGAGAAGTTCGCAAAGTTATTTTTGCGGCTAAAAATACAGTCACATTAACTCCTAAGAACAACTGCAACGATGCAGTGTTTCTGGTAACGATGCTACATATAGTTGAATTGCATTAGAACCATAACTTTGTGGATTGCCTATGCTATTTCCTTCGCCAAGTATAGAATCACGATCACTGGTTTATCGTTAATGCAGTTGGGAATTCCTTCAACACTGTCTTTTCATCTCGCATACCAAATATTTGCACCCACCAAGTGTTATTAAAGGAATATTTACATGGCTAATAAGCATTCAACATGACTTACTGCAACAAAACGTGTTTTTGGCGTTCAACATGCAAATCAAGGCAATAACCACACCGTAAGTAAGATGATATTTGACCACTTAGAAGAGACTGACACGTTTTAAGGTTAAACTGTAATCAGGATCCACTTGATGAAATTTGGCATAAGTATAAGAACAAACAAATCACGTGCGTATCACAATTTGTGGTCGTATATGGACCAGCATCAAGACATAAATACTGGTATGCAAATTTAACAACAAGACTCCGTGACATTTATACCCGATTAATTATTTTTCATTGGAACACATTGGTTTGTTTAGACAGTCCATTTTCGACATGTATTTTCATGCACGTCTTGGAGACGCTGGCGGTAACATCGATGTTATGCCGTAAGTCTTTTTCACAAGACTATATTTGGAGGGTGGACGAATGAGGGTCCTGTATGCGCCTGTGGAAATTAGTTAAACAACTGAAAGTGTTATGTATTTAAAGCATAATATATTATCACAAAATGAAATTAGGCCTCACAAAAAATCAAGTGGGAAAAATTAAAACTCAATGAGAAAACAATTGTGGAGTCACAGTGAAACTCTTTACAACGAACTTAACTGGAACTGTCATATTGTAGTTGACCGAAACAGAACTTGATGCGGCCAACCACAATAACCCATTAGTGGTGCTAAATTATTCATATCAGAGGCTGTGAAGTTGCAAATGACCGGCGGAATATTTCCATTCTTTGCAGCGAGTACTGAACTTCATTTTCGACACATTGTGGCTTTTTCCAAGTGAAATCGACGGATTTCGCGTGGAATGCAGTGCACTGGATGATGCCAGGCTTTTTTGGGTCATGTGTTGTAACTTTGGAATCCTTCCTGGGCTCTGCAAATCACAGAATAGTCACGTGATTATTTTGAGCGATTTTCAAACGCGATTCTGTTAACATATAAAAAGGTACCACACGCAAACATCGTATTTCCCCATCTGAGTTCCAGTTCGGTAGGACATCGCATGGTCCTTTGCGGATTATGCATGTCATTTGGTCACTAAGGAGGAAGTTAAAACAATCTTTCAGTAGGTGGCCAATTGATGTGTGAGATTAAAAGGTACGTGTCGAAAGTTATACGACGTGCTCGGGAATTCGGGACGTAAGTACCCGAAATATTACAACGGTGAAACGCTAGGTAGTAAATTTGAAAATGGGAGATCGTTTTGATGGTGATTCCGTCTACTGTAGAAATAGGTTATTGTTCAGAAACAAAGGACCCCGTTAGATCAAACAAGTGAAGGGCGAAATGAATTACACAATGGACATGTAACGTAGGATGAAAATATTTCATGCCAATATGTTATAATTATATATATGTAAAGGTCTGATCAAACAGTACTGTTCTATGCACATATGCATCAAACAGTTCCAAATATGTATCGAACAAAGTATGCACCGCATTCATCGAAGTCGAGTCGATTAACGAATCGCAATTCGCCCCAGGGCAAATACTCCCTTTGTGCGCCCCATGCAGTTAGGAAGGAAGGAATATGTAAGGTTAGCATGTTCCGTAGTTTTCGGAAGACCAACACCAAAGATCATGGAGATTCGGAGTAAGTTTCGAAATGTATTTATAGACCGACCAGGTAATGATGAGATAACGAAGCATGAAATCAATTCTATAACCTCAGAAACAATAACGAAACATGAAATTAATTTAATGACTATGGAAGTGGTCAGAATGAAAGATGGAACAAACTTCCAACTATTAAATAAAATCACCGTGCTTGATGTCGAAGTCATGCCAGGTGGAGAGTTTGTTTTCAATGTTAGATCTCATCAAAGGATAGTAGCAGGTGTTCATCTTGCTTGCAGTAGTTACGAACAAAGAAAAAGCGTGATAACGATATGTTCCCACATAATAAATGCCTGCAAAGGAGAACAGTAATCTGTGTATATAATCTGATAATACTAAATTCTTCACAACTATCCTACCATCTAGAATTATCTTTTAGCTTATTGTTTAATTCTACCGCCCACCGTTATGATTTTGCTATTGCCATATAAATTTCAGCCCTAATATTAGTAAGACAATTTTGGGATAAGGAGCCAGATAGTGCTGACATTTCGTCCTTGCATATTTGAACCCTAAACAATTGCTTATAATCGTATATGAAAATACGGTTGCCGACATATAAAGATATTATACAATCACGAACAGGTACACACGAGCAGGCGTGTTTATTATGTTTATTGACACACTAATATACCATCACACAAACATATTATGCAATAAAAAATGAAAGTTTTGAGGGGTTTTTCGTTTCAATTGTAAACATAGTCATAGGCATAAACAAACATACAATTTGCTAATGCATCAAGGTTGACAATCAGGCAACGAAAACCTAGAGTTCGAATCATTGAGTACACTGTCGTTTTGTATTCGATGCACGATACGTTTTTGAGTTGAAGAATAGAGACAACTATAATATTATAAACAAAAACACTTTATATTTGCCTTATTCGTGACTTGAAAATATTTTGAATTTCGCACTGCAAGCACAGGGCACTGAAAGTAGCAGCGTCGAAGATCGTTTCACTAATACAAATTAACATTATTTGCAACACTTTTTACCCGCAAAAATTATTCATTTATAAAATCATGTAAATAATTTATTTCCATAATTTCACTGAGGATTTACCGATTCGAATTTTGCAAGTCCTCAACTATGTCTCCAAGAAATAATATGCTTTCAAAAATATTGACGGTTAGTTATATGCAAACACTGAAGGAATCCCAGCAAGAATATTATTCCGACGGAGTGCGTTACAGAACTGCCAGTAAATAGCTTCAATAAATTTGAATACATAGTATGTAATTATTTTGTTCATCTATCTGGTTTACATTTTGTTTAAATAATATTTGTTCAAATATTGGAACTATAATTCCATCAAGCCATATCAATATTTTCATTTGTGATTTCTAATTTAATAGTTATTCTTTAGTTAATTGTATACGGATATGTTCGAATTTCAAAGATGACCTTATCCATATTAACAACCCAAAGGGTAACACAAATTATTGGCCATATGCCAACAATATTTTGAAAATAAAGAACAAACTCACAAAAGGCTTAAGAAAACGTTCAAGATCCTGTTTCATGTTTTTCAGGATAAGCTGTCTGATGTCTTGATAAGATTTACATACAATTTGTTTGACTGTCAACAAATTAGTATTTTGTCCATAATCTTTCTTTTGAAATTGGTTTGAAACAATGGGGAGAGAGTCATACAGTCGAAGTGAGAGAGAGAGAGAGAGAGAGAGAGAGAGAGAGAGAGAGAGGAGGGGGCTGCTTTGATTCCTTGACACATACTACTTGTTTGAGCTAAATAGTTGTGTCTGCATCATGTAAAAATGTATGTAACAAATAAACTTCATTTTAGATGCAGTGCGTAAAATCAGTAATTTCTTTATAGTGGCTGTACTAGACCATGTAGAATCATTAACTTTATTACAATAGTTTCACTGCATGTAAAGGTGTCAATGGAATATGAACAGGGCAGATAGCTGTTGTTTTATTGTGCTCCTCAGGGAAGAGATTGTTTTGGGTTGGGTTGGAGTTGTACAGCACAGCGGCACTTTCAATTTTATATTCTGCTGAGAAAACATGATCACCGTTCGTGGCGCTATGACATATCAAGTAGGTGATCTGGGCTGATTCGATGGGAATCGAATACTTTGGTTGAAACGGCTTTGGATTGAAATCAGTTGAAAGCAGAAAGTGAGAAACAGGGGTTGATAGAACAGAGACAGGCAGACTGTCATAAAAACACTTATGTTTCACTGGTCGTCCTCAGTTACACCTAATGTCAAAAATTATCTCTGATGTATGATCGAATTTCAAGTCTCATATGCTCTTGGTGATATGACAATAATGCATTCAAAAGAGAGGGCAAAGACAACAAATTGCCAAGATAACATTCTCTTTCCTGCTTCATACGTTTCACACAAAAACACAACATTCTAGATATCATTTACACATATTTTATTAAAGTTAGGATTGTGTTGGCTTATGATGTAAACCGATCTTAAGTAATACATGTTTGATACATACAACCTTAAACACAATATGCAATTCAGCAAAGCCTTGCAATGTTGATGCTAGAGCAGGAAGGGACATTCACTTTAACATAATACTTTTATTGAATACAATTGTTACAATGCAAGGTAAACAGGGTACACATCTCCTATCTTAACATTTTGCTTTTGGTTTGGAGGTTTAGTTTGGTTTGATATGCTATGGCACAGAGGCACCATCAAATGTATATTTTACCTAGGCAACTAGATCAACATCGTTTGCTCTAGTACACAACGCGGTAGCCCATTTAGTCTCATCCGATGCTGGGAATCGAATCCGCTCACTTTTGGTAATGAACAAAAGCCATAGTGGCTATATTTCCTTTAATTGGCCAGAAAGTGCAGAATCATTCAAGCAGGATTTGAAAGCAACCAAAATTTGTATTGACCTTAATACTGTCTGGAACAACAACACCAATTTTTATTTTTTGCTTTTGTCAGAGACAGGGATAAACACAGACAATTGTAGGTGGAGTGACATTACACTAAGAGATGCTGAAAATGGAGAGGAGTGTTTATAATTCGTTGAAATATCAAGAAATACAAGAGACGGTAACATCAGTGAAAACTTTTAGTCTATTACATTTTCCGGAGGTTAAGCACATTTTTGTTTTACGTGTAGTGTAAAGCAAATGTAATACAAACCCAAAGCAAAAATATAAATCACCAAATCAAAGATGCAGACACATTAATGGTCTACATGCATTTTTTACGCTCATCTCATGGGGAATTTCGTTTACTATAACTTACATTTTTTAATCATTCTATTTGTTTATGAACATACAATAACAAATAAAGTCTACTTTGTGAATAAAAATTTGATATGGAAAAACTACAAACCACAGAATCGTTTTGTTTGACGTCACTGGAACGCACTCGTTGGATACCACACATAAATATACGTCTATAATTTGTCCTGAAAATTCTGTTATGATGATCCTTCGGTGTTAGATAAAATACATGTATGTTTTTTCAATGTAGTATTATAGCCCGACCTACATGATCTACTCATTTTGACCTTTGTATTATCAGCTGGTCTAACATATGAATAAGTACTGATGTGGGCAGGCACTGTTCGAGGTTAATTATGCCATGCCATGCCTTTTGGGTGCCCTCCGTTTGTTTTTCCGTCGTGCTGTTAACATTCCTAGTTTTATACCACTTATTGGAGATTCACAGTTAGCGTTTGCATATGTTAAGATGGGTGTTGTCTTTGGCTTCTTAAGCTAATTATAATTTTAAAGATTAATTATACTGCCGAATAATTACCCGTTACAAATTCAACACCGCGCAGAGGGTATGTTTTGTCCATCCATCGATCCAACGTTGGAATGTTATGCGAAGCTACTTACAAAATCTTCAGCATTTTTATGTACGATGCCAAAAGTTGTGTGTCGTTCTCGAAGAATATAACTAATAACCTAAGTCCAAAGTTATGGTTTCTCTCACTTTTTCGTTCTTTACCTCTATATCTCCCTCGCATACACGCACATACACCGATATTTGTGAACATCAGAATGGATCATTTCAGACTAGCGTAAATAATAACATAGTAACTTTACAAGTGATTTAGAAAATCGTATCTCTTAATTCAGTCATAGATTTCCTACTCATACATGTGTTTTGTCACGCAAACTTACGGCTATAAAATAATTTAGAATGTACGCACGTATAACAAGACCATGCTATGCAAATTCATTAAATCTCTAACAGCTTTGTCTGTTTATAATTGGAAATGATAAAAACATGCATCAGGAGTTAGGATTATACGAGAGATTCTAATGTTGCGAACAGCACACGCGAGAAGGATTTCGGTCATGCTATTTAACAAAACTAATTTTGGCTCTCAGTTATTAATAATGGGCTGCCAGCACATTTATTTGAGAATAAAGGAAATTGATATTTAATATGCAAAACAAAATATAATAATTGGTTTCGTCCAATAAATCACATATAATCATTAACCACCCTTACCGAAGTGTAAATATGTTAAGAAGGTAATGCCAATTATGTGTGGAAAATATTATGTGGAGACTGTTTTATAATCAAGTCTTTTTATACATATCTTAATTTATGCCCACATAGAGAATATGGAAGTTTTCCTGTCTGCAAATGTGGTCCTTATATGATGGAGATTCCTATAACAGGTCTAACTGTATTTGCATCATACATGATCGTCCATATCACTAATTTGCCATCTGCCATTTAAAGCCTGTCATACAACGTCAGTTTCTACTCTGAAAGTTTATGGAGCCATTCGTTTTGGTCGTGCTTAGCAGACCTGGTTCAAACACGATGATACATTTCGTCATTGATCAACTACGAACAATATGGACCCAGATCCTCCGGCGCATTATTCATCGACAGATATTGTTCATTCGTGTTTAACATTGGTTGGAGATTAAACACGTGAAATACCCTAACAGCTAAACTGGACTTACAGAAGACGATAAGCGTACTTCCGTCTTCCCCAATTATTTCTTCCGATAATCAATGTCCCTAATGATAGTTGGATAATTGTGATGTGGGGGTATGTCTTACAATGACACCACAATCACGATCTTTCATGTTTCGCGCTATTCAGATACATTAATGAAATGTAATACTGTCATCGTAATACTGTGAACACAGCTGCAGTGAACTAGCAAAAGCTAATGGTAAACCCTGGTCTTCTTGATTATCGTGACTTGTGTCCTCTGCCGTTTTACTTGTCAATTGAAACTCTAGTTTGCGATTGAATGCTTTTTTATATATTGCCCAGTTGTTTCGGGGTCAGTTGTCTTCATGTTGTATTTGCTTGCTGTAAGTGCAAAATATATCATGTAAAGTAACCAGACCAGCATCTTCGGTGCGTTTGGAGCATGATACATGCAATATATTCATACAAAATACTTTTATAACTAGCAAATTTCAAATAAATCTCATATGACTGTTGGCAGGAAATGATAAGTATGCACTCTAAATTCGCTTTTATCGATACTTTGCCCATTGCTACATCAAAGTACCGAGGAGAAAGGACTATAAATCTTAATTAGCAAAAGTTATGGGGCAGTTAAAGGTTTGACATCGTCTTTAAAAGCGGTAAGCAAAAGCACGTCAAAGTATGGGTTAGTACTCAAAAGCAAGACGCAATTCAACGAAAACAATAAAATGATATTTAATTATAATGACTGGTAATTTTTTTTTTTTTTTAAATCTTCTGATAATTTGATTCATTGACTTAAGACGGTTGTGCGTGTGTTTGCTGAATTTAATACTGTCAGAACTGAGAGATCCTGTTGAGCATATATTTTGGGAAATCTTCTAGTGTTTCGATAATACATTAAGAAATAAAATTGAACCATTATCTTTCCTTGCTGTCTGATTTTTAAATGACATTTTTGTTCGATAACTTGTGCATTTTGATCTGCATTTTAGACACATAAAATCTTAGAATTCCTCTGTAATCTTTAAATAAAGTGTTATTGAGTCCAGTGCACAACACACTTCTTCTGAATTCCTTGTTTAGAATATGCGATTATATTTCGACGAGGGAGAACAATTAAGATCTAATAAATCATACTCCTGTGTGGAAGTCCCAGAAAGTATACACTTTCGCCCTTTGTGGTAACATTTCATCAGGGTCTGTTAAAACAACTGTCAGAAACTGTGTTTTTCTTATCAATTATATAACAGTTTCAGACTGTGTGGAAACGGTTGGCCTCATATGGAAATTATGTTGATGGTGTGAATCGCACACACCTGAAATATCACAGTAGATGATTGATAAATGAGCATTTTATGTAATCCATGTATATATGCTAATGAAATCACCATTCAGTCACATTGCCGTTTGAAGCAACAGTTAAACGTTGTTGCGGATTCTAGGGAAGAATTAATAATAATATAATCGTTCTTTAATGCTGGAAAGAATTCAGGATCTGTACGGGAATAAAATGTCAATCACAATTACGTATGAGTGCAACATATGTCCAAGTTAGAATGATAATCACGGTCTAAAGATATTTGTTCTCATTTTTCCATTGTCCATGACGTGTCATCTCTCACCTTACTTTCATGATAATATGCTTAATTATGAATAACAATGCACTGTTTGCTCCTTGCTGCTGGCAGATAAAACATTGACCAATGGTCCAATCCTTCTTACCATTTTAGAGCACTTTTCGTTATATTTATCTATAACACAACATTCTTCATCAAGAAATAAAGACAGGCAACGTATTTCACTAGATAGGATTGTTTTCAATGAAGATATAAAATAAAGATTTCCTTAGCTGGCATTATATTTAAATGACATGCTATATTGGAGGGACACTTAGCTGTAATTGGAACGTTCCATCTACTACAATTACTCACGTCAAAAGGTATAAATATCTCGTGCGCATATTGCAGTTTGGATTTTACTATAGTCCCTAGAGAAGAAAAAACTAAAGGGTTGGGGTGAGTGTATGGGTTGTGTCACGAAGTATACGTGTTTTAATCATTCTGTACTATTAGTAAATGTTTAATTAAGGAATATGTGTAATATAAAACAATTGCAATGTATGCAGGTAAAATCATATGTCGCAAGTCTGGGAGTATGTAAGTGGTAAATGCTCAATACTGTAACACTAAACAGCTCGCGGCGACGACAATTTATTGCCGCAATTTGTACCTCTAATTTTTGATGTTACTCCCGCTATAAAAAGAAATCTCCGTAACCGTTAACAGCTATTCATTTCAAACTCTTTCCATATAGGAGAAACCGATTCATGAAACGGTTTGGCACAAAAAGCTGATCTTTCTGATATAACCTCCATTATACTCACACCAATTTCAATATCCACAATGCGGTAAATTCCTTACCACCTGTTATGTGCAGTTCCATCAAGCAGTTTATAGAAAACATAACTGGATATATTTCATATATAAGGCGGTGTCATTTGCATTATGGATTTTACTTTAACTACGATAGAAGCGAATAATGAACATTTCGAGTTCTCCAAAGTTACTATGAAAAGTTTGGTAGCCATATAATACTACATTTAAGAGAACATAGGCAGCTGCTCAATCACATTGAGGAGAAAACTTAATCTATATCATGTTAACATGTGTATGTTTTTCAGTTGAATCGTCCCCTGGTGTGTGTGTTCGTCGTCCTAAGTTAGTGGATATAATACCTTGCATTATTATTAAATTTTAAATTTTTCTGTCAATGAATCGAACATGCTCTAACAGGTTGTGTTCTTAACAACAAAAAATAAATCTCATAAAGAAACGGCGACATTCAATAATGGCCTTCTCTATCAATTTCAAAGAGGAAAGTATGCGATTCAGCAATTCAATAACCCATACCACCAAGCTTTCTTACATTTTAACATAGTGCCCCCATGCCTGAAACTTAATATTGGAAATTCAATGAAATGAACAATTTTAATGTTGAAAAAAGACCAAAATCTGATCTCGTCTTAATATGGGTCCATGATGAGGATACTACCTTTTAAAATGCGCAAATAAATGCCCTTACATGAAATTTGTTTACCTTGAAATAATATGGACCATTGATAGATAATTTTCCTCCAGATCTATTGCTTCTTTAATGTTTGCTCAGTGGAGGGTTTTTCCAATATTTTGATATTATAAGTCTCAAGAACAGATTGTCATTTAAAGAAAAAACTCAACGAGCCATTTGTTTCAAATTAATTGTAATTACACGAGTCGTTGTTGGTACACAACTTTAAGGACTAATAATTTCTGAATTTATAATGTTATATTCAGTACTATATTCTTCCAATTGATGGTAGGAATTAATTTAGTGTATTTTGAGTTAAGGTAATTATTGAATAAAACGTTTACATAATTTTCGTTTAATATATGACTAGTTGCGTTTCATTTCGGCCTATACAGGCTTAATAATATATCTGAGTTGGCGTAATTTCCATTCAATTATTGTATACAACATGCTTTCGTACACAATTATTAGATTGTTAGAAACTGTTGCAAACTTTGGGTAATTGTAATATTTAAGAAAGGGGTTTAAACGGGAATTAACATGACGCAACAAATTTAGATTGGGGGGAGGGGCCGATATGGGGTCAAATGGGAATTTAACATTGAAATCGCACTATGAGGTCAAATGGGATCATGTTAAGACTAATACGACATCAACTAATCCATGAACCAAATTAACAGGGTTGTTTTTCACCCCCAACCCCGCCACAGAAAATAATAAAATATGATCATAACATAATGCAAATACACTATTGCATACAAGAAAACCCACTCATTTGGTCACATCAACAATCACGCAAGATTTTAGGAAAATATGCATTTTTCTCACACTCTGATATTGTATTTCCTTCAATAATAATAATAATAATAATAATAATAATAATAATGATAATAATAATAATAATAATAATAATAATAATAATTAGTAGCAGTAGTAGTAGTAGTAGTAGTAGTAGTAGTAGTAGTAATATCATTATTATTAGTATCATTATTATTATTATTATTATTATTATTATTATTATTATTATTATTATTATCTAAAAGTAAGTAGCAATTATTTCTTTATTATGGATATTGATTTTTTTTTGTTGAGAAGCCTAGATTGTAGATATCCGTTCCACTCTAACCATGTATTCTCCGATGTGCCATTGCTGCCATCCATGCGTTCCTCTCCAACATAATAATGCAGAGTCACGCAAAACTTGACGATATATTGTTTCCACGTTCTGATATAATACAAAGATCATGCATATGAGAAACAATCTTAAACCCCTAGCCAATGTACCTCTATCCACCCTAATTTGTATTCTCTCCGTCACATCAGTCTCACTTGTCAGACTGGCAGTAAAGTTGCTCTAGAAGCTTTGATGCGTGATAAATGAACATTTGTCCATGAGCCCTTTTGGAAAGGGTCTAGTTACATTATAATAGGTGAAAGTAACACATCGTGAGCCAAATAGAGTTGACGTATCCCTTGATACAACTGGAGAAAACGTGTTTGTAAAAATAAAGCTAAATAAACAGACTTCGTTTTCTATATAGAGATATAATTTGTCGCCCACCGAACATATGACTACGAATACAAGCCCTGCGTAATGATACATCTCCCCTGTCCTTCTCTCTCTCTCAGACAAGTTTTAGGGTACCTCATTAGGACTAATTTAAGAATGGTGTAAATCTTAATATGTTCATATTAATATAATCATATGTTCTAATTGATAAGAATATTTTCTCACGAGGGAATATAATACTCAACAATTTGTGCACGATTTTTAAATAGCACGATTTTTAAATGTCAAAACAAGCTTAGAGAATTGCAATAAAAGGTCCTAGGATGAAAAAATACTTTTACATTGTTACATAATATTTAAAAAGGGATATAATCAAGAAACGATGCATTAAATACAATTGTTGACTGTGGCATTGTACTCGTAAATACGCCCCGGATAATGTGAGAACATTATTGTTGAATTGTTTTTACAATACGAATTCCTTTCAGGATTCTTTAGGAGAAAACTGGACCGATCGAGAGAAAGAGAGAACGATAGAGAGAGATATGAAACGTGGAACATACTTTATAATTTGTCACCTATTGGAAGTGTAGCTCAGATCCCAGATTTAAAACCGTAGTATCTTTCTTTCAGTTTTCACGTACACACCTGTGTTTAACTTCAGAATGTTTACTTTGAGTCGAGTGCAAACAGAAAGGTTTCATATTGCAGGTGACTCACTCATCATATTTGAAGTGTGTTTCCTCACACAGGCATAAGCAATTTATTATAATTTTAGATTTATACGTGTGTGCCTAAAAATGTAATCGATACATATAAACAGTGCCTGAGAAACGATCCATGGTGGAGAAAATCACTAATAACAGTCAAGGTATTTTTCACACGGGGTGAGTCAAGGAAGGACGAACATTAAAGATAATCACTGGGTGTGAAATTGAACTCATAAACATATACTGGATAGTTACGTAAATACGTGAAATCGTACAGGCTTTTACAGTCTAAATCGTCTTTATTTTTCCTTAGAAGAAAGGCCCTCCAAAGAAACCAGATCTAATAATTAAACGTCTGCATCAAAATATCAATGTTGTAAGAGGTTTAATTAAATCTATGTGCAAAGGATACAATGAAGACGTCCTAAAAGTGGTCCTTACAAGCAGGTCGTCTTTATATGTATAGTTAATTGATGTATAAATTGGACCAATGGACCTTCTCAATTAAACACAGATATTCTTTATATAGAGTCCATATATAACTGTAACTCCCACCCTCTCATTTTTACGTCGTTCACCACCTCTCTTTACACAGTTACACGCACGAGCGCACACATGTGAAATAACATCGAGATTACATGCTATTTTTGGGGCCTACGAACTATAACTCACGGAGGCCACATCACCGATTGAAAAATCATTGTCATCTACTAGCACTACTGCTACTACTATTAATAATAATAGTAACAAAATGATCATAAATGCGGAAGGGTTATTATCCTTTTGCGTCTTAATTTACTGTATAGCCGTTTTCTTCAAAAGAAAGAGCCAGTTGTGCTTTAAAACTTTGAAGCTCAAAGGTGTCTTGTTGCGACCAGTTTGAGTTGAATCTCTATTGTTTGGGAATTAGCAATTTATTTACCATGGAAAATACTAGTGCTCATCAGACTTCTTGAACAAAGGCATTTATTGAAAATTATTCGGAATTCCAAACCTTAATATTATTCTTTGTGATTCAACAAAGAACTGTTGACTCACCAGGACAAAGCTGACTATCGAAGACGTCATCGCTCTCCATATTGGATTTTCATCGGAATTCGAACTGTGATTCATTTAGGACTTTTAATTGATAGGACTTATATTTTTTAATTCTTGGATTAATTTTGGATTTGATTCGTAAACCGTAAGTCCTTTTTCTCAATTTTACTTTGTTTTTCTAGGGAAATAAATTATTTTGTTAACCTTTACAAAGTTTTTTCTTTTTACTCTTTTCTTGTTACTTTTTGTACGAGCCAAGACACGTAACAATGAAATTGTGGTGCTCGTCCTTGGGATATATGAATTTTGGCTAAAATATTTCAGAAAATGTTTATTTGGAAATTTAAATTCCCCTAGTTTTCAAAAAAAATTTTAAATCCCAAGTATTATTTCACATTTTTGAAATCTTTAGTGAAATCAATAGGCTTTTTCACAATGTCATCAAAAGTGGAGATCTTTCTATCAAACCCTACCCAGGAGCAGTTGGACTGTTTGAGAAAAGATGAATTGTTTCAACTTGCCAGAAAATATGATCTTTCTGAGGCAAAAGCTTCTTTAACGAAGCAAGAAATAAAAAAACATTTTGGTCCAGTATTTGGCAGAAATGAGTGTTTTGGATAAAGTGTTTTTGTTTCGATCAGTAAGTCTGTATCAGACTCTGACACAAAAGTAAAGAAATTATAGTTACAATACAAGACGGAATTGGAGTTATGAGCGCTCGAACTTCAGAAAGAAGAAAAACAAATGCAGTTACAATTTGAAAAAGAGGAGAGAGAGAGAGAAACAAATGCAGTTACAATTTGAGAAAGAGGAGAGAGAGAGAGAGAGAGACAGAAAGGATAGAATCAGATTTCTAATGCAGTTACAAGCTGAGAAAGAGGAAAGAGAGACAGAAAGAAGAGAAATAAATGCAATTAGATAAGGAGAAGAGAGAGGAACAAATGGAATTAGATAAGGAGGAGAGAGAGTGACATATGCAAATGCAAAGAGAGAAGGATGAAAGGGAATTTCAAATTAGATTAAAATAATTAGAGCTGGCAAGTGAAAGGCACGTTCCCACTTCAGATACAAATTCAAATTTTGATCTTACTAAGAATATTAGGTTAGTACCCCCTTTCAGCGAAAAAGAAGTAGACAAATATTTTCCTAGTTTTGAAAAAGTTGCTGAAAATTTGAAATGTCCAAGGGAGCGTTGGTCTCAATTATTACAATGTGTACTTATTGGTGAAGCTAGTGATATCTCACATTCACTGTTACTACAGCAAAGTGCTGACTATGACGTGGTAACGAATGTATCTTAAAGGGTTATGAGTTAGTCCCTGAGGCTTATCGGTAAAAATTCAGGCACTATAAAAAATAAGCTGGACAAACTCATGTCCAATTTGCAAGATAAAAAGAGCAGTTAATTGATAGATGGTGCTTAGCCAAGAAAGTTGATCAAGATTATGAAAGTCTCAGACAACTTGTATTACTTGAAGAGTTCAAGAACTGTGTCCATAGTAACATTAAGACTTATCTTGACGAGCATAAGATCAAAACCTTGGAAAATGCTGCTCATGCTGCTGACGAGTATTTCTTAACTGATAATGTTCTTTTTGTAGGCAAGTCTTCCACTCAGCAGTCTTCTGGTAAGAAGGTATTTCAGTCTAATACAAGCCCTTCTAAATCTCACTCTGGCACAACTTTTAAAAATTAATCTTCCGATAAGCTTGATCAAAATTCCTTGTCTCTTCCTACTTGTACCTATTGCAAGAAGAAAGGAATCGTTATTTATGTTTGCTTCAAATTTAAAAAATAAGCATCAGAAGCAGTACAGACCTAACCCAAATAATTTTATTTCTAAGAGGTCAAGGTCATGGTCATGTATTGAAAGCAATACATTTCTTGGGTCTAATAAACCCCAGTCTGATTTTATTATGGAGAATTATGAACCATTCATGTCGAAGGGTTCCATATCACTCTTGGGTGATTTGGCCAATCCTATCCCTATTAAAATTTTAAGGGACACAGGAGTTTTTCAGAGTCTTTTATTTTCAGGTACTTTCCCTTTTTCTGAGAAGTCTTCTTCTAATGAGAGTGTTCTTATTCAGGGAGTAGAGTCCGGCTTTGTTAATTTTCCTCTCCATTGTGTAAATGTGTCATCAGAGTTAGTCTCAGGACCCGTCACAGTCGGAATAGTGTATTGTTTACCCATTGAGGGCATTCATGTATTACTAGGCAATGACATAGCTGTTGATAAGATTGTGCCTAATCCACTTGTAAGTGACAAGCCTTCTTTGGATCAGAAAGTTGATCCTATTGAAAAAAGAATTACCTAATTTATACGCAGCTTGTGCACTTACTAGAGCTATGGCGAAGAAAGCTCTTGCGAATGACGTTGATAAGGAAAGTATTCCTTTAGCTGATACATGTATTTGTCAGGCTTTTGATGAGGTCACTTTCACTCCTTTTTCGGATCAATCAAAAGGTATTGATCACAGTGATCCTCTTTTAACTACTCATTCTCTTTTTTCTAATCAGGGTGACAAACGACAATCACTTGTCGTTGAACAGGAAAAGATCCTGAGATCTCCTATCTGTTTCAAAGGGCCATTAGTGAAATTGAAGCCACTGAAGAACCTGTCTGTTATTTCATTAAAAATGGAATTCTTAGGAGAAATTGGAGACCTCCCGAAGTACCTGCTGCTGACGAGTGGTCAGTGAACTATCAAATTGTAGTTCCAAGATCATACAGACAGGAAATTCTTAGTCTGGCTCATGAAACTTCTTTGGCTGGTCATTTAGGGATTAATAAGACTCATCACAAGATCTTGACTCACTTTCGTTGGCCAAAAATCAAACGTAATGTTTGTAAATATTGCAGATCTTGTCATACTTGTCAAATGTTAAGAAAACCCAATCCGAAGATACCCAAGACTCATCTGCAACCTATTTCTGCATTTGACAAACCATTTAGCAGAATAATGGTAGATTGTGTTGGTCCCTTACCTAAGACCAAGTCAGGCAACCAATATTTGTTGACCATTATGTGTGCGTCAACAAGATTTTCAGAGGCAATTCCTTTGAGGAATATAAAAACTAAAACAATAGTGAAGGATTTGATAAAGTTTTTTACTCAATTTGGTCTTCCCAACTCTGTCCAATCTGATCAAGGGTCAAATCTTCGGCCTATCACCCTGAGAGCCAAGGGGCTTTAGAAAGATTTCATCAGACCTTGAAAAATATGATTCGGTCATATTTTTTTTGTAAGGGTAAAGCGTGGGATGAAGGCATTCATTACTATTGTTTGCAGTTCGGGAATCAGTTCAAGAATCTTTAGGATTCAGTCACTTTGAACTAGTTTTTGGACACACTGTGCGTTTACCATTGAAGTTGTTGAAAGAGAAACGTCTTTCTAATGAAGATAGTGAGATCAATCTTCTTGATTATGTTTCTGATTTTAAATATAAGTTGTCAAAGGCTTGTGATGTTGCAAGAGCGAATCTGCACTCTACCCAGTCAAAAATGAAATTAAGGCATGTTAAAAACTCAAAAGAAAGTAGTTTTCAGCCTGGTGATAGAGTTCTAACTCTCTTTCCCATATCATAAAATCCTCTTCAGGCCAAGTATTATGGTCCCTACACAGTTGAAAAGAAAGTAAATGATTTAAATTATATCATAAATACTCCCGGGAGGCGAAAACAAAAACAACTTTGCCACATAAACATGTTAAAGGAGTATATTGAGAGAGATAGCTAGGTAAATCATCCAATTAATTTAGTTGTACCTGTCCCACTCAGTGAGGATTTAAGTGAAGGAATGCAATTGGACACTATTGATTTTGGAGTGACAAATTTATTGAGCAAGAAAAACAATTTGTTTTTTTAAATGAAAAAATGTCAGGAGGATTTCGATAAGTTAAAAGCCATACTGAAAAGTGCGCTGGTTCTAACAGCTCCAAATTTCAATCAGACTTTTAAATTGTCTGTTGATGCAAGTGATGTTGGGGTTGGAGCAGTATTGATTCAAGAAGATAGAAATGGTGTTGATCATCCAGTGTGCTATTTTTCTAAGTCCTTTTTCTCAGTTTTACTTTGTTTTTCTAGGGATATAAATTATTTTGTTAATCTTTACAAAACTTGTTCTTTTCACTCTATTCTTTTTACTTTTTGTACGAGCCGAGAACCGTAACACATTGGTACATAGTTTTGCCTGTAACAATATATGTTCTTGCACTAATTAAAATGTTTGGATGTAGGAGCAATTTTTTGGGAACTCAGAGATGACCGTCATATTTTCTCTGCTCGTAAATATCCTTCACTTGAGAAAGGACAAGTGTGTGTACTGGAACCAACACATATCGTTGTTGTTTTTCTGTAGAATTAGATGGTTTAAATGCAAATTTTGTGAAATAAATGCTGAATATTTATTTTTGTCAAAAATAAATTGAGTTTTGTCAACCATTTAAATTTGTTGTTATTATTGCTCCATCATTCATACATCAGGACTGCAAATTTCAGTCTAGTGCAAAAAACTCCAACCAAACTCTATCTACTTAAAAAAGTACATATTTAACAGACAAATTATAGGTGGCCCAAAACTTCTGCTATAAACCAATTATAGAGTGATTACTTAGCTCAGAATAACAGTTAAAACAATAATTTGAAAACATGCTGTCTTGAACACACCGTCATTTTATACACTGTGAAAGATCGTTTCTTTTTGGACAATGACAAATATTGAAATTCTATCCATCATGCCAGCTATAGACTTGTATTTCCTTGACGTTCAGTGGTGAGAACCATTCTGTAACCAAAATTTAAAAGTATATGCAAGGGCGGGCTTTCGTTAATGTCTATTAGATGAGCGATTACTGAGTTGGATCCGCGCCAATATATGTTTGGGACATATGCTTTGGAATTAACTAAATGTATTTATGCTCTGTTTTCAACCGTCGGGACCACAGCCACCAGACACCTGTATATAAAGAGAGAGAGAGAACGTGAGCGAGAGAAAGTAAGAGAGAGTTGAAGATAGATAAGCATGTAAGTAGATC
Organism: Megalonaias nervosa; assembly: GCA_016617855.1. NCBI lineage: Eukaryota > Metazoa > Mollusca > Bivalvia > Unionida > Unionidae > Megalonaias > Megalonaias nervosa. The sequence goes on along the minus strand of JAECUM010029340.1, from coordinate 4,864 downwards.
AATAACCAGAAAGGAAGGTAGATACAAATTAATATTGTAACATATAAATGTGGTTAAAATTTGATGGTTTCCTCTATATTCACACCACTGACAAGTGGCCTTTGTTTATATATATATATATATATATATATATATATATATATATATATATATATATATATATAGAGAGAGAGAGAGAGAGAGAGAGAGAGAGAGAGAGAGAGAGAGGGACAGACAGACAGACAGACAGACAGACAGAGAGACAGAGAGAGATGTCTTCAAGATGGTTGGTACACTGAAAGAAGTGCTTTAATCCAAACTCTGAATATGAGCATCCGTTCAGGCGTAACGATATCTATTGATTTTCTATGTGGCTGCTGTTATGGTCAAGATGGCGGTGGAATAGCTCAATATTTTTTAATGAGTAAAGGATATCCTATAATGGTTCATTTACTGGAAATATTGTATCGATAATGCCACCTGTTTAGAAGAGTCATTTTATAAAGTTGCTCTAGATAACGACCAGGACGGTTTTGTGCGAGTTCAGATCGATACTTCTTTTCTTTTCCAGCCAACTACATATTGCGCTCAGCATTTCTGTTACACTCTCTTTCGTCAATATAGCCATCCATTCAGGAGTAATATTGACAAATTTGCATTGGAAACCAACATGGAGGTCACACTAGGCACCATTTTCATTATGACCAACTGTATACTATCAGAAGTGTTTTAGATCAAACTCCATGTTGACATCAACATGTACTCAAACGTAGTATCGATAACACAGTTTTCAAGATCGACAATTTCGAAATCGGGTGTAGAACTTGGAGGAATCATTTTCATTTTATGATTGACTAGACGTGAGGATGAAACGCTGAGTCCAGTTTCAATACAATGAAAAGCTAATGTACTACAGACGTTCGGACGACAAACGCATGGCAGTCACATAAGATATTGTCTTCTAGCAAAAAAGCAAAATATTTTCTAGCATCAGCGCCTTATGTCTCACGTATTATAACGCGTTCTCTGTAGATCGTACATTGAGTTACCTGGAAAAGCGCAGTAGTGTATTTCTTGAAACCTCTGGCGATAGCCGTCCGTAGCATTTAGGTTAAATCAGATTATGTAAATGTAATACACATTTCTTAATACATGACGTCACTGGGTTACTGGCACCGAGTCTTTTTATTGCATTTGGAACACAATTTGGGCGGCCGTTTGGAACACAGTTTGGGTGGCAGAAATACAGAGACTTTGTAAGCGCAGGGGTAATATCTGCTCAAAACTGCAAATATTTTTAAATTCTGTATTGATTAAGAAAGTTGAAATTACCTTATTTGGCAATGATGAAGGTTGTATGAATATTTATCACATTTTAACATTTGTCAATGTTCTTCACTGCTCCTCTGTATCTTGCCAGTCATGACAGCTGTAATATTTATTTCTTTATTCTTTGAAATAGGTGGTACTCTGAAGCATTATCATTGCGAAGGTTCCTATTTGCAAATTATATAGATATATTATGGCAGTCGAAGTTTGTTCAGTGACGCTCGATAGATATTGCAATTATTTTATTGACAAGAAGTGCTAATTAGATAAGTCTCGTTAAACCAGATCCCCCGTGTCTCATGAGACAGCTCACCATGTGTCAACTACCCTTCCGTAAGATAATATCAGGATATGATCTGAAAGCGATTGGGTTGCGAAAAGCGTGCCGATAGAGATATCAAGAAGCCAAGTCAGAATCTCGCTGAACGAGACGATATGAAACACATTTATCGGAACACCACTCGGATTATCCATCCTAACATTATTCATGAATCAGGTTTCCTTGGCTCATACATTGCTCTAATAGTTAACTGCGGTGGTCTTACTTCACAATGAGACAATTCATGATGCGAAGTTCAGAGTACGCAGTATAAAAGATCATTAGATAGTAACCGCACATGGCAATAGATACATATAATCGATATATATGTTCATTAAAAGGAAACGAGGCTTGACGAATGTATTGACCGAATGAATGAACTCCTCACATCCCTGCCGAGTGTGTCCGCTACTAAATGTAGTTTTGTACCTTATGTGAGTATTCGCAAATACCTGTGCAAATGGATAAGGTGATTATTTTCTTTTTTGAGTTTCTATTTTTATTCACATTGATTAAATGAATATAAGATACACTTATGATTTAAACATTAAAGATGGTTTAAATGAAGAAAGTATAGCACTACAAACACTGAACGCACAGCAATTCACGTACCCGCGGATGGAAATAAGTGTGGAGTAGAAACTAAGCGAAGTGACGAACTAACAAGAGGTAATACATATATTTAATACATTTACAGTTGATCTAAGCGATCATCCTGCTTTAAGTAACACTACTACCGACCATGCAATCGTTCTCTCTCTCTCTCTCTCTCTCTCTCTCTCTCTCTCTCTCTCTGGTCGGCATCACTTAACTTTTGCAACCATTCATAGGTCAAGACCCATTGCGTATGACACAAGCGAAAATCCTTTAAGCTTGTCTTTTCGTGAATTTTCGCCCTTATCTTGCTACCATGGTCAGAGAGAGACAGAGACAGAAAGAAAGAGAGAGAGAGAGGCGGCCGTTGGACATGTTTTCGCATTTCTTTAACAATTATCGATTTTAGAACATTATAATACATTTAAGAAACAGCAATAACACCAATAAATCATTAAATACATTACAGTATGTGTGCTATTGCAACTGTATGATTGATTATGTCAACACTGTAGATAAATCCCGAGGAAAGTGTACACATACCGTGACGACGAACCAGATTCTTGTAGATTACTTGATGTAATTTCAGTTTCAAGGTTTTCATCCAGCCCAAATTCTTTTTCTCTCTCAATCTAGATTGATGCGTATTTTGTCCGTTATGCATGAGAAGAGAGGGAGGAAGGGAAAACAGAAAGGATTGTGATCAAATTGTGTACCATATTAAATTCATTTGTAAAACGGGGATTATTAATAATTTTTATCGTTTTTTTCAAACGTCACTAATAATTAATGAGTGGAAATTCATACCTGAATTAGAACCAATAGCACCCAGTTGCAAGAATGTTTATATGTGCGTATTATTGCACCATGGGCGGATCACAATTTGATATACCAATCATATTGGTATATAAAATTACTTTATACCAACACTTTAAAAACTATGTTATTTTTAATGGAAGTGGTAGTGGTATAATTATATATATATATGTATATATATATATATATATAGTATATATATATATATATATATATATATATATATATATATATATATATATATATATATATATATATATACTAGTATTTCGGTAGTATATGTTAGTTGATGTAGTAAAAAATTTATCAAAATATATGCATGGTTCTTGTTTATGCAGTGACTCATACAATGTGTGAAATGCATAATGTAAATAATGATTATTGAATTAGTAAGTTTAACTTTATGTATACTTAATTTGCATTGTGTGTTGGCCTTTTCCATGCTATATGATGTGTATATCTATATTGTGTGATTGATCTTGGTCAAGAATGAAGTTTAGGACCTACCTGACTAAAGTCGTGCTATTTTGTAAACAACATATTACATAGCTCATCTTTCTCTCTGATTTTAGATTATATTTGTAATTCATTATTAATTCGAGATAAACATGTTTACAAATGTTGAGTTCAAGGTGTAGTTTTATTTCTAGGAATTCGGAATGTTCCAGAAACAAGATGTTGACAATTTTTGATGGGAAGTTGACCCTCCTCTTGATTCTGTTATTGTGTCTTAGCTTTATATATTAATGTTGTTAAATTCAAAATTACTCATTCATATCTTAACATCAGCCTTAGAGAAATTAATTTAAGTTCGTTTCAGTTATTATTTGAGATGTTCTGTTTATGTACATTATTCACGTGAATTAAAACGTGCTATTTGACTTTCGGACTAAATCACCATCTTGGGATTATTGTGAAATTGTTCAAGGAAATTTGGGATAATATCTTTGTGCTGCATCAAGACTGTTGGGACATCAACCCATTCGAGACATTGGCAGACATATACGCAAAAAGTATGAAGTAGAAATAATTGCATACGCTTTGTATTTCTTTAAATTTGTCCAAATCGATTCCAGGTATCTGACTTAAACATGGTCAAGGTATGAGTGTTTCTTTGTTTTTCCTTATTATGCAGTTCTTACTTTCTTTTGTTTAAAAGACGAAAAATCATGCTCAGAAGGATTTACGTAACATCGTACGATATATAACACAATAAGAGGTGCTTAATCTGACTTAAATTTTACCGTTCATAACATCAAGAGAAAATGATTAGTATTTATAATAACGCTTGAAGAGTAACCTAAAAGTATCAAGTTAAAGTCGAACTGATATATCATTTATTAACACATTTTTCTAAAGTCTGAATGAGAGAGAGATGACACAGATCAAATATACATCTAAAATTAATAATATTAATTAGAGATCTCGGGAGGTGGGGGGGAGAATACTAATAAAAACATGCATCCAAAATGTATATTATTTAGAGATAAAAGCACAACCTCACTAACAACTTGCTTGATCGGTCAATAATACTTAACTGTGTATTGTAGTTTATCAATGAATCAATTGCTGTATTTATATATGTACCTACCCGAGAAAATTTGGATAGCTGTAGAATAGACCTTCACTTCTGTTAAGTTTCAGGTAATAGTAAATGGGCTTGCGACAATGTGTAGTAAAGCAATATAGAAGAAAACCAAATGGTGGATATCCTACCGCAAATTCGTGCAGCAATACACAGAAATAAGATAACTCATCACCTGTTATGTTCTTTGGTGGCTTATCCAAGATGTAGTTGCATTCCCATTTTATACTTCGATATTTGTA